>JAKOGI010002571.1:0-92500 GCA_029747015.1 Carnegiea gigantea
CTTTAAATGGGCCCGACCACCGGAATCTCAGCTTGCTCGGAAATAACCGTAACTTAGAATTGAATAACAAGATGGAATCAACTCCCTCAAATATGTTCTTCATAATATGCTTGTCATGCTAGTGCTTGGTCCTTTCCTTACAAATACTTGAGCTTTCAAAGGCTTCTAGATGTAACTCATCGAATTCATTCAACTACAAAAGCCTCTTCTCCCCGCTGCCTTATGATCGAAGTTTAGAGTTCTAATTGCCAAATATCTCCTGTGCTCTAACTCAACTGGCAAATGGCAAAGTTTTTTGAAAAACTTAGTGGTATGGAGTAGGACCGAGAGGTGTTTTGTAAGTAGTATGGATAGCCCAAAGTGCACCGCCAAGCTTTTTAGGCCAATCTTTTCGAGACTGATCGATCATTTTTTCCAAAATGCTTTTCAGCTCTCGATTAGATAACTCAATTGACCACTAGTTTGCGGATAATAGAACGTAGCAATTTTACGAAAAACCCCATACTTCTTTAAGAGTGACTCAAGTGGCTTGTTAGAAAAATGAGTCCCATTATCTCTCAAAAAAGCTCTTGGTGTTCCAAACCTTGTAAATATGTTCTTGTTAAGAAACTTAATTATCACCTTGGAATAATTAGTAGGAGAGGCAATAGCTTCTAACGTAATCATCCGCTACAAGGATATAAAGATTATTGTGAGGAGGTGGAAATGGTCCCATAAAGCCAATTCTCCAAACGTCAAAACGTTCTATCCTAAGAATCCCACTTTGCTGCATCTCATGCCTTTTGGAAATGTTCCCTGACCATTGGCATCTATCACAACTCATAATAAAGGTTTTGGCATCTTTGAAGAGCATGGGCCAATAGAAACCAGCTTGAAGCACCTTAGGTATAGTCTTGTGGGATCCAAAGTGTCCACCATAAGTTGAGGCATGGTAATGGTGAAGGGCATTAGGAACCTCATCTTCGGGCAAACATCTTCTATATAGTCCATCTCCATACAACCTATAGAGTAGAGGCTCTTGCCACGCAGAATGTTTCGTATTACAAAGGAATCTCTTCCATCGTTGATAAGATAACCGGGATGACATAACTCCACACACTTTGAAATTCACCAAATCAGCATATCATGGCACCACCTTGTGAGATATTATAAGGACTTAGTCATCTCGAAAAGAGTCGTCTATAAGAAGTTCCTCTATTGGAGTGGCCTCGAGACCTAAGTGAGATTAGTGGTTCGCAACTACATTTTCATGACCTGCTTTGTCCTAAAATTCCAAATCGAATTCTTAGAAAAGAAGCACCAGTGAATGAGATGGGGTTAGAGTCATACTTCTTCAAGAGATGTTTTAATGTGGCTTGAACTGTAAAAATGATCACCTTAAAATTGATCAAATACAAACAGAATTTTTTCAAGATGAACAGAACAGCTAGGAACTCTTTCTCAGTTATGGTGTAGCTCATTGGAGCATCATCCAAATTTCGACTTGCATAGTAGATGGCATAAGGCTTATTATCCTTCCTTTATCCTAAAATCCCACTGCATAGTCACTAGCATCGCACATGATCTCAAAAGGCAACTCTTAATTCAGGGCCTGCATAATTGTGGTGAAAATCAAAGCCCCCTTGAACCTGTAAAAAGCACTTAAACACTCTTCATTAAATTCAAAGGACACATCTTAACAGGTAAATGGGTGAGAGATTTTGTAATTTTCAAAATATCTTTTATGAATTGTCGAAAGAAACCAATGTGTCCAAGATAACTCCTTACACCCTTTATAGAATAAGGTGGAGGTAATTTATCAATTACCTCTACTTTTTCCTTGTCCACTTCAATGCCCCTATTTGAAATAATGTGGCCTAAAACAACCCCCTCCTGTACTATAAAATGACACTTTTTCTTATTTAAGACCAATTTCATATCTTCACACGTTTGTAAAACTTTAGACAAACTATTTAAGTAATGGTTAAAAGTTACCCCATATATAGAAAAATTATCCATAAAGACTTCCATTATGTCCTTCATAAAATCAAAAAAATCACAATCATGTGTTGTTGAAATGCAATGGGGGCATTGCATGGCCCAAATGACATTCTCCTATAAGCAAATGTACCATATAGACAAGTAAAGGTAGTCTCTTCTTAGTCATTAGGGTGAATAGGTATTTGAAATAATCCTAAATAGCCATCTATGTAACAAAAATAACAATTCTGTAGTAGCCTCTCGAGCATTTGGTCGATGAAAGGTATAGGGAAATGGTCCTTACAAGTGGTCCTTACAAGTGGCTTTATTCAATTTCCTATAGTCTATGCACATACACCAACCAGTAACTGTCCTAGTAGGTATAAGTTCATTATTTCCAATTTTTACAACCGTCATTCCCCCTTCTTTAGGACAACATGTTGACTGGGCTTACCCACTTACTATAAGAGAGAGGGTAGATGATGCTACCCTTAAGTAATTTTAAACTTTCTTTATTTACCATATCTTGCATATTAGGGTTTAGTCACCTTTGGTGTTCAATTGAGGGCTTACGGTCATTTTCCATTAAAATATGATGCATACACACAGAAGGGTGAATTCCTTTACGGTCATCAAGAGTATATCCTATCGCCCTATGATGTAATCTAAGTATTCTTAGCAAAGAGTCAACTTAAGATGCATTTAGACTGGCATTCACAATCACAACATATATAGAATTTGGGGCAAGAAACTCGTACCTCAAAGAGGAAGGAAGAGGTTTCATTTCTACCTCAGGGGCATGTTCCTCATCTATTAAGGATGCTTCCTTATGTAATAGTGATTCTGTCATGGCAAAAGTTGGGCTAACTAGTGGAGAAGCTTCCAGGAATTGAGCACACATTCTTACTTTCAGGTTTTCATGTCGCGTAGAACCATCATTTAATAAACAATACTTAAGAGGATCATGAGAATCATTATTAGAAATGGTCTTTTGTACTAAAATATCTATTACATCAATCCGATGACACTCACCAGAGATAGAAGGAAATTTAGAAGCATTAATCAAGTTAAATTCCACATGTTCATCATCCACATCAAAAGGCAACTTGCCATTTTTAACATCTATATAGCACTCAACGGTGGCCAATAATGGCCTCCCAAGAATAATGGGGGTGTGCATATCCTCTTCCCTTTCAAGGATTACAAAATCTATAGGTACATATAAATCTCCTACTTTAACGGGGACATCCTCTAAAATACCTACGGACTACTTTACAGAACGGTTCGCTAATTGTAAAGAGATGGTAGTAGGTCTTATTTCTCCTAGGTCCAACTTTTTGTAAAGAGAGAAGGGATTAAACTAACACTTGCACCAAGGTCACATAGGGCTTTATCAATATTCACTTTTCCTACCGGACATAGGATAGAAAAGCTACCTGGGTTAGGAAGCTTAGGTGGAAAGACTTTAAGGATCTCGAAACTGCCTTTTTCTCTAAAAGTTGTGGGCTTACCCTTGTCATTTTTCTCCTTACTCTTAGCCATGCTCACCTCTCTACCCTCCTCACATCTCATGTCCTCAGTATCCTATACCCCTTCTTTCAAGGTAACATAGTTACACTGCTCACGGGGATTAGACTTGGGTTTACTAGGAAGTTTACTCGAGGGTGTAGATGAAGAGGTAGCTTGTTGAGCAATTTGAGCTTCCAACATCTTATTGTGAGTAGTAAGCACATGAAACTTAGAGGCCAATTTCTTAATGTACTCATCTTGCTTTGTTGTGCCAAAAGCAAATTCTCTATCATAGTCTCTAGGTTAGATTTTTGAGGTGCTTGTTGAGGATAGGATGGTCTTTGAAATTTGGGAGTGTTTAAACTTCATTTGAGGCACGAATAGGGCATTATACCTATAGGAGAAATTAGGTAATTCCTCCAATCAAGATTATATGTGCTAGGGAAAGGATCATTTGTTGGTCTAGGGTTATAGTTGTTCACATAGTTGACTCAGTCACTTACATCTAGGGTAAAGGGACTACCCACTTGACAATATATAATCAAATTACCAACTGACCCACATATATCACATGATAGGGAAGGTGTACTTGAACTAACAGAATTTACATTCAAGCGCTCTAATTTTTGAGACATAGCATCAACTTTAGAAGAAAGCATAGAAATAAAATCTAATTCCAGCCTACCTCCAACCCATTTAGGTTGGGTTCTATCTGACAACCATTAGAAATTGTTAAGAGCCATCTCTTCTATAAGATTGTATGCTTCAGCTTCAATTTTATTCATAAGAGTACCTTTTGCTGCTACAATAATAGTAGATCTTAATGGCTGGGTGACTCCATCATAAAATATTTGCATGATCGTCCACCTTTAAAGACCATGGAGACGGCATAATCATAAAAGGTCCTTGCATCGCTCGTAAGCTTCATAGAGCGTCTCATCTTCCTTTTGAAAAAAGGCAGTGATTTGATTCTGTAGGCTTCCTGTCTTACTCGGAGGAAAGAACTTGGCAAGAAAAACTTTTATAAACCAGTCCCATGCCATTATGCATCTCGGAGGCAACGAGTAAAGCCACACTCTCGCCATATCCCTAAGTGAAAAAGGAAATAGGCGCAAGCGGATGGCATCAGTAGAAAATCCATTGAGCTTTAACATGTCACACATATGTAATAAGACTGAGAGGTGTAAGTTTGGATCTTCTAATGGGGTGCCCCCAAATTAGGATTGCTGCACCATTGATATAAGGACTAGTTTGAGCTCAAAATTGTTTGCTTCTACGGTTGGCCGAGCGATGCTCGAGGAAATACCTTGGACTCTCGAGGTAATAAAATTCTCAAGTGTCCTTCTTTGGTCACATCCTATTCTTGCCATCAATGAAGAAACTGCTTGAGCCTTTAGTCTTGGCTCTTCTGCCCTTAATTTCTTCCTCCTAGAGCCAAAAGTCCTTTCTATTTCTGATTCAGAAAGGAACTTGGCATATAAAGGAGAAATCCTACAAAATTACTAATAGTACTACTAGTGTAAATAAAAAATAGAAGGAAAAAGAAACAATGTCGAAAATGTTCAGTTAATTTCTAAGGGCTAACTCAATGTCCACAAATTTGGTCCCCGATAACGGTGCTAAAAACTTGACCTTGGCGGCACGTGCATGGGTGTTGTAGTTTAGAAAAGATATTGTTCCCACAGAGACCAAATGTAGTCTATGAAGTTTTGTCCTATCAACTTAAGATATCTAGGAATTTATTTTGCCTTAGAAAGATGTGGATCAATGGAATATAACAAGCACTTGATCTATGTTGGGAGATTAAGATGGGTGCAATCGTATTTAGAATTCAATCTTTTCTTTCGAAGTAAATTGAATTGCCTAAACTTACCAATTGTCATTCTTTCTAATGTCCTTGTCTAGTCTAAGTTATGAATTTTTTACGACTAAAGTTGCTCTTAACAAGTAAATTTTTCTCAAGTATTGTTAAGTCAAGTCCTATCTTGTCGGTCAAATACAAATTTCACCTTTCAATCCTTCACTTATCTATTTAGAATTAGCAAGTAAATTTGTTAAAATTCACTAACAACATTCTCACACGCAAGATAGAATTCAGACAATTCCAATCAAGAATAAGCACAACTATATAAAAATTAGAGATTCTAATATCAATACTTGGCTAACAATCCCTAGATTGAGAAAACTGCTCACACATATTTGAAATAACAATAACTAAGCAAAGCTTGAGAGAAAAAAACTTAGCACAATTGGAAATCCTCCATGTGTTTCCCAACTTTGCAAGCTCTAAAACAACAAGCACTTCTTCATAACTTTCACTCTTAAATGCAAAACTATCTAAGAAATCTAAAACTAAACTATGAAAATGAAAAAGAATGGAAGAGATTACATAATAGGAGTTCTCTTTTGCTGTCTGTCTCTCCAATCTACTGTGAAATGACTCCATTTGAAGAAGAACTTGATTAATCTCAACCACGCGATGAAGGAAAATGAAGAGACTTGCAGCTATGGACGCACCATGGATAGTCATTAGTGAGCTCTTTCTTGATATTATTCTGTTCTTTCTTCCTTGTATGGGCATATGAATTGGGGGTGTCCATGGGGGTTAAGCTGCACTCATTTAGGGGTCAAATTTAGGATAAAATGGTTCAAAAACCTTCAAAACATAGAAAAGAACCATACTCACTCGTAAAACAGAAAAAGAAGTGACTAATATAGCATAAAACACATAATTCTCCCTAAAAATGGCACAAAATAACCTCGAAATAGAGTGCACTTTAAGGACTTATGACCTGGTTTCCCTTTAAAGGCTCTTTGTATCAAATCCCTTGGAGTAAAAGCATCAATGCCCTAGAAGGAGAAAGGCCAATGGTCTTATGAGGGGTTATGTTATATGCAAATTCTATATGAGGCAATAAAAGATCCCAAGCTTTGGCATATAACCTGGTCGATGCTCTTAGGAGGACCCCTGGAAACCTACTTGTGACTTTAGTCTGGCCATTTGTTTATGGATAGTAGGTGGTGCTGTACTGAAGCTTGGTTCCCATTTTTCTTCCACAAGTTGATCCATAAATGACTGAGGAACTTAGTATCCGTATCTTAGATAATTGATCTTTGGATGCCATGGAGTTTTATGGTCTCCTTAAAGTAGAGTTCAGTAATCTAACTAGTATCATTGGTCTTAGCACAAGCTAAAAAATGAGCCATCTTGGAAAACCTACACACAACTACAAAGGCCAAATGTTTGCCTCTTTGTGCCCTAGTCGTTGAGGTAATGAGTGACTGTTGGCCACTTAACAAGTAGTGTACATCTTAATGATATCTAGGGCGTTCTTAGACATGCTTAGCTAGTCGTAATGCTCCTTTAACATTCTTCTTGTCTTGTTCTCCCTATAATGACCAACCAAAGCTCCGCCTGAACCACTTTGATGAGCAACTGCCTGGTGCCACTCCTAGAAATACACAATTACTAGTATTTGAACAAATATCCTTCATGGAGGAAGTACTCCCCTTTACGCTTCTGCTTGAATAACTTATAGAGTTCCTTAAAGTCTTTATCTTAATAATATACTGCCTTAGGTTACTCAAACCCCAAGATATAAATTTCAAGCTAAGATAAGAGTAGATGCTGCCTAGATAATACATTAGTTGATTTAGTTTTCCTAATTTAGGCTTGATGGTGAAGTGAAACGACTGCAGGTATTCCAACCACTTTGCATGCCTAGCATTGAGCTTGTGCTATCCTTGAATGTACTTTAAAGCCTTATGATCAAAATAAAGTGTGAATTCATTAGTTATGAGGTAGTGACTTCAATGTTCTAAGCATCTAATGCTAGCATAGAATTCTTTGTCATAAGTTGAGTCCTTTCACTTGGAGTCACATAGTTTTTCATCAAAAAAGGGCAAGGGCTTTTCTCTTTAGTTAGAAATCCTCTACATCCCACTCTAGATGCATCACTCTAAATCTCAAATACCTTCTTAAAGCATTGAAGGGATAGAATTAGAAATGTGTCAGCTTGCTTGTGATCTCTTCAAAGGCCTATTGAGCATTGGAGTTCCACTGAAAAGCAGTCCCTATAATAATTTAAGTCATAGGTGCTACGGTCATACTGATGTTTTAATGAATCTCCTATAGAATGAAGCCAATCCATAGAAGCTTCTCATATCATAGATGCTCTTAGGGATTGGCCAACTCATTGTCATTCCCATCTTGCTTTCATCCACTTGAATGCCCTCAGCTTCCACACTTAGCTTCCCTTTTAACGCTCTTGGTGTCCAATCCCTTGGAGTAAAAGGATCAATGCCATACAATGCATTTAAGTAGAAAGACCAGTGGTCTTATGAGGGGTTCAGTTATACACAAATTCCACATGGAGCAATAAAAGATCCCAAGCTTTGGCATATGACTTGGTCAATGCTCTTAGAAGGACCCCAAAGACCTTTTTGTGACTTCATTCTAGCCATCTATTTGTGGATAGCAGGTGGTGCTATACTATGCTTGGTATCCCTATCCGAGATCATTGATCTTAGGATGCCATGGATACTCTTAGGTATTGGTCGACTCTTTATAGCTTCAACCTTGCTTTCATCCACTTGAATTCCTAAGAAGTAACTATGTAAGCGACCTTGCTTTCATCCCTATCCAGGGAAGCTTCTCATATCATGGATGCTCTTAGGGATTGCCCAACTCTTTATAGCTTCCACATTGCTTTCATTCACTTGAATGCCTTTAGAAGTAACTAAGTACCATAGGAAAGTGGCCTGTTTAGCGAAAAAGATACACTTCTTGATGTTGCCATACAACTTGTCCTTCTCAAGCACGAGAATCACATGCTTGAGATCCTCTAAATGCTCCTCCACTTTCTTGCTATAGATTAGAATATCATCGAAGTAGACAACCAGAAATATGCAAATGAAGGGTCTAAATACGTGATACATGAGCTTCATCAAGGTGCTGGGTGCATCTGAGAGGCAAAAGAGCATAATCATCCAGTCATAGAGACCTCTCTCAGTCTTGAATGTAGTTTTCTATTCGTCACTCTCTCTCATTCTGATATGATAGTATTCACTCCTCATATCAACTTTGGAGAATAACCCTTGAGCCATATAGCTCATCCAGTATATCCTCAAGCCTTGGGATTGGATGCTCGTACTTTATGGCTATCCCATTAATAGATCGACTTTTAACACACATCCTCATGCTCTCATCTTTCTTGGGAATAAGCAATGCTAGGATAACACATGGATTGAGGCTCTCCCTTACCATTCCCTGACCTAAAAGCTCTTATACCTTCCTTTGAACCTCTGGAGCATCCTTAAGGTTTATCCTATAAGCTGGCTTATAGGTAGGACAACCCTTGGGATAAGGTCAATGTGATGCTAAATGTCTCTTAGTGGGTAGGCTAGGTGGTATATCCTCTTGAAAAACATGCTCAAACTTACTAAGGATGGCTTTAGCCTTTGGGTTTAAGGCTTAATCACTTTAGGGTCAGAAGCGGACTGCAAGGTCCACTCCCTAAGGGGCCTAAAATCATGTTGTGAGGCCTTAAGGGTTGGCTTCATCAAAGTGAGTAACAAATCAGTTTGCTTAGGGTTCTTCTGTGGCTTATGTTTGGGCAATTGTTGTAGGGCTAATAGAGACAGGGTAATCTTTTTTCCATCCTTAGTGAAGGCATAGGAGTTTATGTATCCATCATACATAACTCTCTTGTTGAACAACCATAGCCTCCTTAACAATGCATGACATACATCTATAAGGGTGATGTTGTGCCAAACTTCATTAAAGTAGCTTTTAATATAGAAAGCAACTAAACACCTTGTGTTGCAATCTCTTACCTTAATTAAGCCACTAAATGTTGTAAGGGTGGGTACGTACTAAAGTTTGTAACCTAAGTATCTCAACTAGGCTGGTAGAAGCCACATTTGGACACCTCCCACTATCAATGCTTAAAGGACAACCCTTGCCTAGTACAGCACACCTACTCTAGAAGATGTTTTTCCTTTGCTTATCCTTGGATTTTTTCTAATTATTAAGAGATCTTCTAATCACCAAAAGCTCTCCCTCATCTTGCTCAACAACAATATCCTCTTCCCCTTGCACTTCTATGAAGTAGACTTCCCTATCTTCCTCTACATCTTCTTCTTGAATAACATTCTGTCAGAATTATCACCCTTCTATTTCAACATTCTAAGGTAATACTCCCGAGTCATTAGAATTTATAGAACCTTTTTTTGGAGTGAAACCATTGTGGAGGCTTGTTTTGAAGTGTTGGAGTTCTTAGGGCAACCTGAGAGGAGTTAGTAGTGAGTTTAGGGTCAAATGTGAGCTGCCCTTGCTAATGGGTTGACTTCTAAGGAAAGGTTTAGGTAGTTCCTTCTTTACTAGCTTGGATTTATTTTGTTGCTCAACTCTATGAGCTAGCACACATATAAGTTCAAAGGTAGTGTATTGCTATAATTCTACAACATGTGAGTGCCTAGTGCTCGGACCACTGAGGTACCCAATTATGGTTTGATCTTTTGGTTCTTATAAGTCACACTTAATTAAGAGCTTTTTAAGCTCTCTTGTGTATTCCTCTGCTAACATAGAGACTTGACTCAGGCTATACAATAAAGCTCAGTTGTCCTAAAGGTAAGAAGGGGTTATGAATATGTCTTTTAGCTCGGGCTTCGTCTTGGCCTAGGTTATGATCCTTCCCTTTCTCTTCTTCTCTTTCTTGGCATATAAGTTGGTTTACCAGAGAGATGCATAGGCCCTCAACCTTAGAGCTACCTTCTTAACACTCTTGTCTTTAAGGACATCTTTGCAATCAAAGACTCTTTTAACTATGTATGGCCAATGAATGAACTCATCTAGATCCAGCCTCCCTTCAAATTGAGGCGGCTTCCTTCAAAGTCATGCACCGTAACTTTGATGTCATTGCTTTGCTGAGCTTGCCTCTTACCTCTTCCAGCCCTTGGCTCTGACTCATCTTCACTTGAACTATCAAAAGGATTTTCTTAGCGTTTTAATTCACCTTGAGATGCCTCAGGTGAGCTAGTAGGTTTAGCAGAATGCACGGGTCCTCTCTTATTCTTGAGGGATTCCCTAAGTTGCTTTCGTAGGTACTCATTTTGTTTCTTTAAATATTCCTAGTTCTATATTAAGTCCTTAAATATTCCCTCCAAAGATATGCTGCCACTCATCTTTCCTTTTCTAACAAGCTGGTTCTTTAAAAGCTATATATTTTGGGTGAAGGGTTATACTTGAGTTGGGTTTCTAGCCAAGGAGAGTAGCCTTAGCTCTGATACCCAATATCATGTATCTAAAAGTTGAGATCAGAGGAGAGTAAGCGACTGACAGAATAAGAACAAGTGATACAAACACGACAAGAACTTATGTTAGTAAGTTGGACTATAACACGAGATAAGCTGGGGCTAAGAAGGATAAGACACACCACTAACGCAAAAGCCAGAGCCCTTAGTGATGCATGGCATCTAGGCTCCAAAGATGAAAGTTAAATAGTGGTACTTCCTTACTAGCTTGCTTGCTTGTTCACTTGATCTATCTCGAGAATAAACGTGGTAACCACATATTTTTCTCAATGATTTGAGACCTCAAGTAGCTCAAACCTTGTGATTATTTTGGTTCCAAGGTCATTTACCAAGTTCGAGCCATAGATTAAAGTTGAGGTTGGTTTTGTCTGCACCGCTAGAATTTTGCAGGTTTTACTTAACTCATGCCATTAAGTTAAAGAGCTCCATTTCAGATCCAAGAGCATTCATATGAAATATCAATATGTTTACTTTATGGATATGTAATTTAATTTGGGATAAATGTAGAGAAAGTGGTTCATCCAGATCAAAACACTTTGATGCGCAGTTTTGATCCATTTCTACCTAATTTTAAAGATTAAAACGAAAACCTAATTTGGAGCAAATATTTTGTTTGGGATTTAGTTGACATCCTTTGGCACCCTAAAGTTCAAAGAAATTGGGGCTAGATCAAGTTCATTAAGGTGATTCCGCTAGCACAATTTGACTTACACAGGATTGGTTCCATTTTACTCGGTTTTGGAAACTAAGTTGGTACTCCTAGCAAAACCTAACTTAAGGATGTTTTCCTTATTTGGCGATATTTTGACATCCTAAGGTTTCATCCCATACAAAAAATTATGTCTAAATGCATTTTGAGATGGAGAACTTCTTTGCTCAAGATTGGTGACTAATTGCATCAATTAGGCTCTAGAATGCTTGTTTAGTGTTTACAACTTCTCCTTCTTTTGAGCTACTCCAAAATAAGATCTGACTTGATGAATGAGACATGGAAATCTTGAAGAGAAAAGCCATGTGAAGAACACAAGGTTTGGGGAAGCAAACAACCAAGCTAGCACATAAGCAACTCAAACATGCGCCATAGTCACCTCCTTGCTTGTTTGCATCCTTGATCTTTCTTTCTTACCATTAAGCTTGGTAGCTTGATGATTTGATTGCATATTCTTAATCTTAAGCACCTAAAACCTTGTGATTCTTTTGATTCCAAGGTTGATTGCCATGTTTAGAAAGCAGGATTAGGTCCTTTAATCTTTATTGGCCAATTTACATTATGACTTGTATTTTATGTAAGTGCTGAATGTATACTTGTACTTCTATCCCACATTGACTGTAGAACAAGGAAACCAACCTTCACAAGGCTACGAATATGCCCTTTCCCCTTCTCTTGCAGCAACACATTCAGAATTCTAGTGAAAGTTAAAGCTTTCGTAATGGAATGAAGCTGAGTGCCTTGTTTTTGTCCTATAAATCTCTCTCTTTATGCAAGTGTGTCTGGTGGTGAGCTCGAATGAATCATTTATGCAATTAGAGGGTGGCTTAGCCTTTAATTTAATTATTAGTGGGTTCTTAGGTTTGATTGGTGGCTTTGCCGTTAGATAAAATCATATCAGTTCTTTTTAAGCTCTTTCTGGCCACTCTCCCATTTTCCATTTGCATATCATTTGCATTTGCATTCTAAACTTTATGGTTAACCCTCCTTCGTCCATTTTCTAAGGGTTATGGATTTTATCTAATTCTCTTTACTGTTGACCCTCCCTTACTCTTTTAAGGGTTACGGTTTTTTTCCTTTAAGCAAAAGAAAATAAACATCTCTAGTTTACTAGAGTTGAGGTTTACAAAAGAGAAAATCAAACCCTCTCTTTAAGTTGTGGTCTTGAGTAAAAATATTCAATCCTCTCTAAGTCATTTAGAATTGTGGTTTAAGGGCTTATTTAGTGAGGTCTAACCTTCCAAGTGTTCAATTGTGTTTGCTTATGATGTGCTTAACCTATAGACAATGAAGTTAGGCTTGGGGGTCAAGGATCCCCATGCTTCACTTACTAGGAAAAATGGATAAGACTTACCGCCACTTAAGCTAACCAAGACTTAGTATATCACCACCCAATCTAGCTAGAGAATAGGATAAGATAAAGAGCGTTTAAGCGAAAGGAAGTATGCTATACTTTTATTCACATCTAATTGAGGTTGCAAACTAAAAGCTAGGATTTTAAACCAAGCCCTGCACTCTTCTTACTTCGTTAAGCTGATACACTATGCCAGCTGAAACAGATAATATAAATAAGAGAAAACATCATAGAAATAGCAAAGTTACTAAAGAGGCTGTGACACCTACTTTGCTTACTAATCTTACTCTACTGAGGAGCCAGCCTAACATAACATCCAAACTCTTCTAATGGTGGTCAAATGGAGCAAGTTGCAGCTTATTTCTTGAGTTTTACCCAGGTAGATGCAAGTGGATGGTAAGCTGTGAACCAGCAGACAAAGGGGAATTCTTTTGAAACTTGAGTTGGTTAATAGAAGATGCAATGTGGTCTGGCTCTGTATTTTGAAGGTCAATTGAAACAATACTTTTAGCATAACTTCCATGTCATTAAACTTTCCAAATTGTTGTTGCAACACGGAATCAAGGTTGACTCTCCAAAACTAGTCTTGCCGGACTGAGGTTGGACCAAGCAGGTTGACTGTTTTTAGCTTAAACTGTTGGACGCCCAAAAGTGAAGGGATAACTTTTATCATCTAATAACTATAGTGTGAACCAAAAAAATAAGCTAAGTTACGCCCCAAGTATGCACTGAAGCCTCAGATGATTAAGTGGCAGAATGTGGGGCTGATAGATAAGTATGTGCATTCAGTTAAACTAGGACTTTGGCTAAGGACTTCCTAAACCATGGTTTTAAAGGTTTAAGCCAGAGTGAACTGAGATGAGCTGATCATAGTGGGATCTTCATCACAAGGAAAAACTATAAAACGCGTATGTCCTCAATGGTTTGGCCATGTAAGGCCACATGCGAGTGGTTGATATCGTGAAGAGTGATAACTTTACTTATCTGGTTATCATAAGTCCACTTAGTTATGCAAGGCATCCACACAATACTCTTGGTGTTAGGAACAATTTTGGAGAAATATTCCAAAAACGAAGGCTACACAATATGAATTAGTCAAAACAAAATTTATGATTAGAAAAATAACATTAAAGCAAATAAAACAAATGAATAAAAGGAGATCCACCTTGGGCACTTCCCATAAACGTCGAAACTTATGGCATTGAAACTCTATGATCCTACCGTTATACGGCTCTCGTGTACTTCAAGAAAGTAGCATAAGCCATGATGCCCTAGTCAAGATTGCTTACTTCTACTACGTTATCCAAATTCACCATCCAGCACAGATGGCACATGTTGCCCTTATTAGCAAAGATGGTACAACAAAGCAAGTACATTGTAAAACGGTGGAAAAACCTGCGCTTAAGAAATGTTGTCAAATGATCCTTCCAAAGCTTCCCTAATCAAGAAGTCCTGAATGAAGTTAGATTTATGGGTTATTTTTCTATTGCGGATCCAAACAACTAAATGCATCTTTGGCTTTCATAGTTAAAATCTAGGTTGTACCGTACGGAATTTAACTCGAATGGAACTTCAATAAATATGCCGAAAATTAGTAGGGGCAATTGTCTTATCCCCTAGAAGAACATTGATGATGTTAGTGGTATCCCAAAAGCTCTCATTTTAGGCCCTAATAAGGCAACAATTAGTTACCTTTAGAGCCGTTATGACCTCGTTAAGAAGGATAAAACCGGAACGAGTGACCAAGACCTCGACAACCGTAGGAAGTCTCCTATAGATAACTATGATATGATTTAGATTCCTGTAGTCCTTCACAAATTCAAGAAGTTATAAATGTAAGTTAAGGTTCAAATAAGAGTCTAAATATTATCAGAAAGTGCAAGTGAGAAACATTGCTTGCAACCCCATGCCTAGCAATGGTAGCATTATTTTGGCGGTTGTGTTCCTAATATAGTGGTTGGAAGTGTCAAACCAATCCGTAGGGGTCCAAGGCCTAATCCCATGACATCTTCTAACAAGCTATTGACGAGAAGGTGGGATTCTTCATTAGTGATGGTCTACATACAATAAGCTAGAATCATTCTACAAGCCACAAGGGTGAAGTTCAAATCCCTTAAACATATAAAAGGCCTCTTAAACAATTTCAACATCATTTCATCAAGAACTCAACTAAATCAAAGGCTGAAACTTACAAAATCAACTAAGTAGCAAAAAATAGTTCAAGAATCATTCTTAATAGTTTTCTACGCTCTGTACTCATTCCCAGATATTCTAGTGTTCCCATAAAAATTATCAAAATGGAGGTCCACATATCCAACCATACAATAACAACTCCTAGTATATATCCCACTTTTACGGACTATCGGGAGATCCAGATGTGGGTAGTTTTGCCCCTATGAGCATGTTTGCACCCACAGAGATTGATTCCAATGGATCCCAAAAAATGAAAAAGTTTGGTTAAGATAAAATATTTTGAAAAAAAAAGAAAAGTAGATAAAAAATAACAATATAGTAGCAACACATTAGAAACAAAAATTCACACCTACATATAACTAAATTATGATTAGGTAAGTTATGGAAAATTAGCATAGGTTACATTCACTTAAAACTAGGACACCATATAAAATGACATTGCAGAGCGACAAAGTAGTACACATAGAAAAAAGAAAAGTGTAACAAATAGAACATCAGTAGGCTAAACTAATCACCATGATAGAATAACAATAACAGGGCCTATAATGATAATACCGACTTACACTAACAAACTAATACAATGACTGCAGGCAACTAAAGTAAGAAGCCTGCCACCTTTATTACTTTAGGTCCATCATTCTAATTCTTGATTTGCATAACCTCCTATCTTCTACATGTCGTCTGTAAGTGCAAAACATCTCATCCGCTACCTAGTCACTGCATCCCAATTTTTCTTAGGTCCTTCTCTACCCCTATAATATTTCGAGATGTTAATCCCCTCAAATGTTCATGCTAGTGTATCTCTTCTCCTTTTTTTTTGACATAAGTAATCCATCTAACTCTAGGCTCTCTCATCTTATCCTCTATAGATGCAGCTGTACTTTTTCTCTAATGACTTAATTCCTAATCCTATCCGATCTTGTGTGGTCAATCATTCACCTAAGCATTTGTATCCTCATAACCATTAATTTTTGTTTTCCGAACCGGCCAACACTCTAAACCATATAACAATATTGGTCTAATTATCATATGATAGACTTTGCCCTTTAATCTTATTGGGACCCTTTTATCACACAATGGCCCAGAAGCATTCCTTCATTTTCGCCACCCTTCCCTCATACAGTGAACAATATGCTCTTTGATGTCCCTATTACTTTATATGATTGAACTAAAATTTTTTAATCTTCTCCAAAATCAGTATTATTGAGTTACTAATGCTGAGTTCATTTGGTGTCCCTTCTTCCTTTTCATAAAACTTATATTCTGATTTGAAGCTACTTAATTTAAAACCATTAATAGAAAGACACCTTTAAATCTTGTTGTTCACTCCATCTTTATAACTCCCCTCTCCAGCTTTATAGCTTATTGTTCACTTCATCTCTTGTCTCATCTATGAAGACAACACAATCAGTGAATAGCATGTACCATAAAACATCTTGTTAAATTTCCTTAGCTAATACATGTATAACAATCATAAAAGGACATATGCTAAGTGGTGATACTTGATGTGACCCAAACATTAATATAAAGCCTTCTGTATCTCCCGCAGTGCCCTAGCCCTCATCCTCCCTCTCACTCACAGACACACACACATACACACACACACACACATAGATATATATATATATATATATATATATATATATATATATATATATATATATATATATATTTAACATTCTAATATATGAAACAATATGCATTTCTTTTGCGGTATATTTTATTGCACATCTCAAAGTACCCCATCATAAGCCTTTCAAGATCTATCAGCACCATATACAAATCCTTCTTTCTATCCCAATAGAGCTTCGTGAACCTTCTTTAATATGAATTACTTATGTAGTTGATCTTCCCGCCATAAAATCAAACTAGTTCTAAAAAATTGAGAATTCCCTAGTTAACCTTATCTCAATGAACCTTTCCCAAAGTTTCATAGTATGACTAAGTAACTTGATTCCTCTATATTTGTTACAACTCTGAATATTGTCCTCACTTTTGTATATAGTGATGATTATGCTAATTCTCTACTTATCTGACATCTTTGCAATCCTTAAAGTAACATTGAAAACCCTAATGAACCAATTAAGTCCGATTACACCTAACCATTTTTATGAGTTAACAGGTATACGATGTGGGCCTATAGGTTTTCTGCACTTTATGTTTCTTGTTGTTCCTGTAACCCCTTCTTCAATGATGCTAGGGCAAGATCTAGAGTTTTGTTGCTCTAGCTCACGAGGCTGGCATTACTCATACTCTTCTCCATTGGAAAGCTTATAAGAATAATTTCTCCATATTTTCATTATTTTGTCCTGCTCCACTAGGGGCTTACCAGCATTATTGATACATTTTACATTTCCAAGGTTCCTAATTTTCTCTTCCCTAGATTTTGCAAATGTGAACACATCTTTCTCCCTCCACTTAGACTTTAATCTTTAGTACAAGCTCTCATATGCTTTTTTCTTAGTTATTGTGACTGCTGTCTTTGCTCCCTTTTTCGATATCTTAAACTTGGCTTGTTAGCCTCTTTCTCCTTATTAGATGTGATATCAACTAGCTCCAAATAAGCCATATGTTTTTACTTGACTTTCTCCTTCACTTCACCATTCTACTACTGTGTTCCTTTAACTTTACTCACACCCCTTTGGAAACTCCCAAGATTTCCTTAGTCAGCCTTTGAATATAATGCAGCATAACCTCACACATATATAGTGTTTGCATCATCTCCCTTTTCTTATGTGCCTTCTACTTAATGTTATTAGATAACTTATCTACATTCTCCTGGGTTAAGTTCCACCATTTCATTTTGAGACTGCCATTAGGGCTCCTCTTTCTCTTGTAACTCTCGATGTCTATATCTATGCCAAATAATCTATGGTGAATCACTAAACACTCACTCGACAACACTTCATAGTCCTTACACACCATTCTTTTAGTTAGTCTGAGTAGGATATAGTCAATTTTGTTTTTATAGTGCGGTTTTCAAAAGTCACCAAGTGCTCTTCATTCTTCTTAAAGTGTAAGTTAGCCACCATATGATCATAAGCAATAGCGAAATCTAAAATGGTTATCCCTCCAATGTTTCTCTCTTTATGCCCAAAATTGTCATGTGTCCTATCATATCCATCAATAGTTGCACCAATGTGCCCGTTAAAGCATCCTCTTATGAAAAGCCTTTCAGTTTGAGGGATACTCTGAATAACGTCGTCCAACTCTTGCTAAAATTGCCTCTTAATTTTTTCCCCTAGGCTAGCTTGGGAGTATATATACTAATCACATTGACAACCTTTGATTCCACCACTAACCAAATCGACATGATACAGTCACTCTTACGGTTAACCGTCACCACATCTTCAAAAGACTCCTTATTGACTAAGATACCAACCCCATTTCTAACTCTACTTGAACTCAAATGCCATAAGTAATCATCAATTTCTAATGCCTTAGTGCCAACCTACTTAGGTTCTTGAATACAATCTACACTAATACTACGTTTGTGCAAGATCTTAGCTAACTCAATTGACTTACTTATAAGTGTTCTAATATTCCAAAACCCCAAGTGCAACCTAGTCATCCCTTTCTCTTCCCTACTTCTTTCATCACTCGAGGGACAGTGTAAGTCAACTACGTTGTCCATAAAACAAGCAACAGCTCTAAATGAAAGCGGCCAAAGGTCAAAGATAATACATATCTAAAAGTTCAAGGAGATTGAGTGATGAAAAGTGAATGGATAGCACAGAAATAAAAACTAAATAAAATACATTTAACAAAAGGGTACTCAAACTAGGAAATCAAAGTAAATTAACCAAGTGGAAGGCAAAAAACGGGCAACACAAGCAAAGTAAACACACAATGATTCGATAATGAAAAGTTTAAGCACACTAATAGCATCGTGATTATAGTGCAACAACAAGAGAAATGATAGTAATAAAATTCGTACTCATTCTGATAATAATACTAATATGTAATGCTATTAGTACAACAAAAATGATAGTCACGTACTAGTGAAAAATTGATAATAATGAGCAAGACACAAGGATGCATGTCTTCCTATTAACAAGTATAATACATCAACAAAGTCATGCTATAGCACAGGAGTAAATAAAATAATTAGCCAGAAATAGTCACACTACTACTAATAATAACCATGACAGCACCACCACGACCACCACCACCACCACCACCAACAACAACCACAATCACAACAACAACAATAATGGTAGAAAAAAGATAAATTAACTTAGTGGGCCAACCAGTAGAATACGAATTAGCAAGATAAGTAAAGATGCGATTGTATTGGTGGCTGACTCGAACAATGATAATTTGATAAATAGAAAAATAGATACACGTGATGGTTAACACAATGGAGATCCAAATGAAGCAATTAGGTAGAGAGGGCAAACTATAGATGTATGCTTCAAGAACAAAATAAAAATATAGGTAAAGCAATAATTAATAGTGATTAATGTACTTAGTTAGGGTGGATGCACAATTACACAACCAATGCGAGGAAAAAAACACCCATAAGAAGATCAAAGTGATCAAAATGTTGGGATGTGTAAGATAGGGGCGTAAATTAAATAAAATGAGTAGGTGTTCATATCTCATAGAAACACAAGAAAGGTCGACCAACAAGGGGCGACAGAATAGGGATTTATTGGAAGGTAAGGAAACGGAAGGTTGTTCAAGAAAAGTAAGTGAATGGGCTGGCAGAAGAAAAAGAGACCGAGCATAATTGTCTTCGATAGGCCCTCGTGTTGTCTATAAAAATTGCCCAACAACAATTCCTAATATGAAATACGGGATCAAGGTGTGGAGATTGATCAGTAGAGAAGATTATGGAACTGGTTATAGAGAAAAGGATAGGGATGGAGAAAAAGAGCGTGCTAGAGCTTACCTCTGATGGCAACACCTTAGCTACCATTAAATTCCAACATTGTGACAACCATGTCCCAGTGCTGCTATCGAGTCTTGCCTAAGATAGGCTCATCGATCGCTATGGGCGTGACCAAGTCTTTTCTATAGAGTAACGTGTTGGCGACTTGTCGAGTGGTAACCTCTGTACATACTCTTCTAAGCGGTGGGGGAGGCGACATGGCAATGTTGGGGTGGCTTAT
The DNA here is from genome assembly GCA_029747015.1 of Carnegiea gigantea. NCBI lineage: Eukaryota > Viridiplantae > Streptophyta > Magnoliopsida > Caryophyllales > Cactaceae > Carnegiea > Carnegiea gigantea. The sequence goes on from JAKOGI010002571.1 coordinate 20,153, forward strand.
GAAATCAGAACATCAGAAGGCTACGGAGCCCTAGGACTTTTTTTTATCATTTGACTATATGAGTGAGAGAGATAGAGAGAGAGAGAGAGAGAGAGAGAGTATCATAGCACTTATACACAGCCAAACCATACAAACCCATAAATCCTCTAAATGCGCATCAAATTCCAAGATTTCAACTCAAAATGCTAAGATTCGGGCAAATTATGGAAAAATAAGGAACAATGAAGAAACTTCCTCTTGGATTGGAACCAATCGCAGGATGAAAGTTGGAAATTCTAATTATGGATTTTTTTTAGATATTCCCTCTTAACTATCCCTTTTTTTGGTTTAAACTAAGGTAGGTAGTTGTGGGAAATTGGGATGTTTTCTTTTATTTTGGTGATCCAATTTTGAGAAAAAGTTTAGATAGTTGTGGCCTTGAGTGCTAAATGATCAACTTGGATGTTGATGTGATGTTTTTGATGTATTTATATGTCTTTGGTTGTTAGTTTATTATTAATCTTGCTTAAGTGTTAGTGTAATATAATAGCAAGTAGTTGTTAGTTTTATTTCTGACATTTGATTACTTTGAGTAGATCCTTAGCATTAATTTTAACATTCGTACCTTAGCCACTGTAGGAATAGCGTTAATTCGATTAAGGGATTTTTGATAGTAATATATTGCACTTTAAGATTATTTGATGATAATATTCTTAACTGTGAACTAGGATGGTTATGCATCGTGCCATTGGCCTATTTATTTTTATATACCAATTCCAAGTTTGAAGGTGTTTTGACTCAATGTAATGGAACAGTTTCATAATGACATCCAATGTATATGTTTAAAATGCAAGAATTTTTAAGCAAATGGATGTTGATGTAGTTTTTGCAGGGGAGAGTAAGGGCATAAATTTATCGTCCTCTAGGACGGTATGGAAATCAACTCAGTAGTTATTTTCGGCCCACTAAGTATAATTAACAAAACGAATTACTCGCAAATAGCAACTTAAACATGATTAATTAGACTAAGCTAAAACAAAGCATAATTAATTAGACTAAGCTAAAACAAAGCATAATTAACAAAATAAACCAAAAAATCATATTAACTAACAATAACTAGCAAAAGTTATAATTAACTAAGAAAAAATGAAATTTACTAACCAAAGGAAAAAAGAGGCTGGGGAGTACCTCAAAACCTTGAAAATCCAACAGTGGAGGTTGGCCTCCAAAGTTGGAGTAAGTGGGTGATGGTTGGAGGTGGATTTTCAACTTATTCTCACTAATCTAACTCAATTACTACTAATCTAATCCATTAAGGGCCAAAAACTCAAACTTGTGAAAGTGGATTTTCAAACCCTAAGATGGAGGAGAGAGAAAAACCTTGAAATTTTGCATTCTTGAAGAAAGAGAATGATAGGCTAAGAGTAGCTAAGAGAATAGAAAGATAACTAGGAAAGGGAGACACTAATTTCAATCCATGAACAAACAAAAGCATGTAAATTTGGGTATCAAACTAGAAAATCAAACCAAACAAAGTAAAAACTTGAATGAAAATGAAGATCAAAGAGAGAGAAAGAAAGCTAACTGCATCAAACCTTCATCACCCTTGAAATGTGGCCACAAAATGACAGTAAATCTATGTTACTCTTTGCTAAACCCTAGGCTAAACTCTATTCTTGCAACCTAAAAACTAGATCCTAACACAAAAAGGGTGAAGAGGCTTTAAATAGATCCCAATGCAGTAGGCTTGGCACAGGCAAGCCGTGCCAAATCTCTAGAAGCCAACAACAGAAGCAGGATAGGATAATGGGATGGCACGAGCACCTCGGGCCAAGTTTCTAGAATTCTATACACAAAATAGAGCAAAAATAGGATTTGGGACGGGCACCCCACAGCGCCTTACACTGGCAAGCCTTACTGCCTGGCACCGGCAGCCCTTGCCACCGGGCACCAGCCCATGCCAAATTTCTGCACCGTTTTTCTTCCCGATTTCTTCCGCAATTTTTGTGCATATTGACCCGGCCTTACTTCATAGTTATCTCGGGTTATCCTTTAAGGTTTGTCGGGTTAAAGTGCCTAAATTTTGGCATGCTTTGCATGAATTATCTGCCATTTGTGCAATTTTTTTTATTAACTAAAAAACCAATAAAACACAAATAAATAACCTAGTTTACCAATTATTTAAGCTAAATCTAGGTAGAATGAGGTATAAAATTCACACGCATCGTGCCCCAACAAATAACCCCACAACAAGACTTTGCATGTCCTCGAGCAAAACAAACTAGACTATCTAAAAAGAAATTGAAAATAAGAACTTAACCCAGGAGTTTTCCTGTGGGAGTAAGGTGCCCAATTGTATATATTTTTCAAACACCAAGTTAAGTAATTGATAAGTCCTTAAAGTGCACACTATTTTGAGGTCATTTTGTGCCATTTTTAGAGAGAATTATGTGCTTTATGTTATAATTTATACTACTTTTTTGGTTTTGCACTTGAGTACGGTTCTTTTCTGTGTTTTGCAAGTTTTTGGACTATTTCACCCCAAAGTTAACCATAATTGAGCGTAATTTGACTCCCCATGGACACCCTCAAGTCACCATGCTCGTGGAATAAAGAAAGAACATAAGATCATGGAGACAAAGCTTACCACGGATAGTCAGTGGTGAAGGCCACGATCTCTGGTGAGGCCATAACTGCAAGTCTGTTCATTTTCCTTCATCGTGTGGCTGAGGTCGATCGTGTTTCTCTTTAAATAGAGCTATTTTCGCAGCAGAGAAAAGACACATAGTAGAAAGAGGACTCATTCTCTCTAGTTTTTCCATTCTTTTTCCATTTTTCTAAGTTTGGTTTAGATTTTTAGTAGTTTTGAGTGTGAGTGTTAAAGAATTGCTAGCTATTTTGGAGCCCTTACAAAGTTGGGAAATGCTTGAAATATCTCTAATTATGCTAAGTTTTCTTCTCTCAAACTTTGTTTTGTTTTGGTGATTTAAACATGTGTAAGTACTCTTCTCAAAATCTAGGGATTGTTAGCCAATTATTGATGTTGGAATCTTTCATCTTTATTTAGTTATACTTGTTCTTGATTGGGATTGATTTAATTCTATGTTGTGCGTGTGAAATTCTTTTGATTGAATTTTGGCCAAATTCATTTGTTAATTCTAAATAGTTAAGTGAAGTACTGAAAAGTGAAGCTTTCTATTTGATTGACAAGATAGGACTTGACTTAGTAATATTTAAGAGAGATTCGCTTGTTCAGAGGACCATTTAGCAATCAAAGATCTACAACTTAAACTAAATAAGGACATTTGAAAGAATGACTAGTTAGTTTAGGCAATTCAGTTTATTTCGAAAGAAGATTGAATTCTAAATGCAATTGCACCCCTTTCAATCCCCCATTATAAATCAAGTACTTGATATGTTTCATTGATCCACATATTTACAAAGTGAAACAAAACCCTGGATGCTTTTAATTGATTGAATTTTCCAATTAGGTTATAGTGTCATTCAAACTCTCTATTGAAATTGCTTGCTTAGCACTTTCATAAGAAAGAACTCAATAGATTATAATTGGTCTTCGTACGAACGATATCATCACTAAACTATAACACTTGTGCGCTTGTGGGCATAGGTCAAGTTTTTTTAGGCGTCATTGTCGGGGACCAAATTTACGGATATTGAGTTAGCCCTTAGACATTAACTAAGCATTTTATCATTATTTTCTTTCTCTTGATATTTTTTATTTGCATTGGTAATTTTGTTGCCAATTTTATAGATTTCTCCTCTATATACAAAGTCCCTTTGCTTTTGAATTTGATCTAGAAATCAAAAGGCCTTTTCACTATAGAAGAAAGAAATTAAGGGCAGAAGAGCAAAGCCTTAAGGCTCAAGCAGTTTCTTCAATAATGGCAGTAATAGAAAGTGATCAAAGAAGGAGACTCTGAGATTTTATTACCCCAGAAGTCTTAGACATTTCCTGTCAAACATAGAAGTGAACAATTTTGACCTCAAACTATCCCTTATATCCATGGTATAATAATCCCAGTTCGGAGGCACCCCGTTGGAAGATCTAAACTTACACCTCTTGGTCTTTTTAGAGATGTGTGTGACACGTTAAAGCTCAACATGGTTTCCACTGATGCCATCTGCTTGTGGCTATTTCCCTTTGCACTTAGGGACAAGGCGAGGGCATGGCTTCACTCGTTGCCTCAAGGGTGTACAACAGCATGGGATGAGCTTACAAAGCCTTCCTTTTCAAGTTCTTCCCTCAACGTAAGATGGCAAACATACAGAATCAAATCACTACTTTCTCTCAAAAGGAAGATAAAATGCTCTATGAAGCCTGGGAGCGATTCAAGGACCTTTTATGATTATGTCCTCACCATGGACTTCAAATATGGATGATTGTACAAACAATCTATAATGGAGTCACCTAACCATTTAGGTATACTATTAATGCAACAGTAAGAGCTACTCTTATGAACAAAATTGAAGATAAAGCATACAATCTTGTAGAAAAGATAACCCTTAACAATTTCCAATGGTCATCTAAGAGAGCCCAACCCAAGCGGGTTAGAGGCAAGGTGGAATTAGATGCTATTTTTATGCTTTTTTCTAAAGTTGATGCTATGTCTCAAAAATTGGAATACTTGAATGACAATATTGTTAGCTCAAGTACCTCTTCCCCGTCATGTGATATCTGTGGATAAGTTGATCATTTGATTATGCATTGTTAAGTGGGTAGTCGTTTTGCCCAAGATGTAAGTGATCAGGTCAATTATGTGAACAACTATCACCCTAGACCAACAAATGACTCTTTCTCTAGCACATATAATCGAGGTTGGAGAAATCACCCCAATTTCTCTTATATGTCTAATGCCCCACTCATGCCTCGAACGAACTTTAGACCACCCCCTAGATTTTAAAGACCTTCCTATCGTCAACAAACACCTCAAAAATGCAACTTAAAGTCTACGGTGAAGAATATGCTTTTGGTACAACAAAAGTAAGATGAGTACATTAAGTAATTGGCCCCTAACGTCAATGTGCTTACCACTCACAATAAGATGTTGGAAACCCAAATAGCTGAACAAGCTATATCTTCATCTACATCTTTAGGTAGATTTGTTAGAAAAACGACCTTAGCCTTGGGGAATAATGTAATGCCATTATTTTAATAGGGGATAAGAAACTCGAGGGACCTAAGGGGATTTGCCAAAAGGAACATTCATATTCTAAAAAGGCTGAAGTTATTGAGAAAGAGGTACGTACTTCTTCTAATGAGGATATAGGTGACGATGCTTCTAATAAGACTCCTAATGACCCTACGAAAATCTCCCCAAAAAGCTATGTACCACCTTTACCCTTCCCCTATTGAATGGCTAAGGCTAAACTTAGCCAATAATTTAGGAAGTTTTTAGAAGTCTTTAAGAGACCCTGTATTAACATTCCATGCACTGATGCCTCGTAACAAATGTCGTCCCATGCTAAATTTTTAAAGGAGATTTTGTCCAATAACATAAAGCTAGAAGAGCATGAAACTGTGGCATTGTCTGAAGAATGTAGTGCTGCAACTCAAAATACGCTCCCTGCTAAGCCTAAGGATCACGGTAGTTTTGCTATCCCTTATCTGATAGGGAATGAGTCTATATATCATGCCTTATGTGATTTAGTGTCTAGCGTAAGTTTAATGCCCTTCTCTCTTTACAAGAAGCTAGACCTTGGTGAAATGAGACCCACCATCATCTTTTACAATTAGCATACCATTCTACCAGTACCCTGTAAGTATTTTAGAGGATGTCCCCATTAAAGCAGGAGACTTATACGTGCCTGCAGATTTTGTAATCCTTGAAATGGATGAAGATACGCACAACCTAGTTATTCTTGAGAGGCCATTCTTGGCCACCACTGGGTGCTGTATAGATGTTAAAAATGGTAAGTTGTTTTTTAATGTGGATGATGGATGTGTTGAATTCAACTTGAGTAAAGCTTCTAAGTTTCCTTCTATCTCTGGAGAGTATCATTGGATTGATGTGGTGGATAATTTGGTACGAAACACTATTTTTAATAATGAATCTCATAGTCCACTTGAACATTGTTTATTAAATAATTGTACTATTCGAGATAAAAACCCAGAAGTAGCAATGTGCGCTCAATTTCTAGAATGATCTTCACCAGATAGACAATCATTTGCCATGATGGAATCACTGCTATATGACAAAGCATCCTCAATAAACGAGGAACGTGCCCCCGAGGTACAACTAAAACCTTTTCCTCTTTGAGGTATGAGTTTCTTAGCCCAAACTCTACCTATTCGGTGATTGTGAGTATGAGTTTAAATGCATCTAAAGTTAATTATTCTCTAAAAGTACTTAGATTGCATCGGAAGGCCATGGGATATACTCTTAATAACCATAAGAATTCACCCTTCTGTGTATATGCATCGCATTTTGATGGAAGATGACTATAAACCCTCAATTGAACGCCAAAGAAGATTGAACCCTAAGATGCACGATATGGTAGAGAAAGAAATTTTAAAACTACTTAAGACTGGCATTATTCACCTGATCTCTTATAGTGAGCGGGTAAGTCCGGTCCATGTTGTCCCTAAAAAGGGGGGAATGACGGCTCCAAGAAATGAAAACAATGAACTTATACCCACCAGGAAAGTTATTGGTTAGCGTATGTGCATAGATTATAGAAAATTGAATATAGCCACTTAAAAGGACCATTTTCCCCTACCTTTCATTAACGAAATGCTCAAGAGGTTGGTAAAGAACTCTTATTTTTGCTACTTAGATGGCTATTCAGGATTCTTTCAAATCCCTATTCACCCTAGTGATCAAGAAAAGACTAGCTTTACTTGTCCAAATGATATATTTGCTTATAGGAGAATGCCATTTGTGTTGTGTAATGTCCCCGGTACATTTGAACGATGCATGATAGCTATTTTTTCGATTTTATTGAGGACATAATAGAAGTCTTTATTAATGATTTTTCTATACATGGTGCAACATTTGACCATTGCTTGAATGATCTGTCTAAAGTCTTATAAAGGTTTGAAGATATGAATTTAGTCTTGAATTAGGAAAAGTACCATTTTATGGTACAAAAGCAGGTTGTTTTAGGCTATATTATTTCGAATAGGGGCATTGAAGTTGAAAAGGCAAAGGTAGAGGTAATTGAAAAATTATTGCCACCTTCTTCTATGAAGGGTGTATGGAGCTTTCTTGGACACGTTGGTTTCTACAAACGATTCATAAAAGAGTTTTTAAAAATTACAAAACTTATCGACGATTTGCTTGTCGAAGATGTACCTTCGAATTTAATGAAGAATTTTTATGTGCCTTTCATAGGTTAAAGGAGGCTTTCATTTTCGGCCCAGTTATATAGTGCGATACCAATGATTATGCAATGGGAGCAGTTTTGGGACAAAAGAAAGACAATGAGCCTTATGTCATATACTATGCAAGCCGAACTTTGGATAATGCTCAAATGAATTATGTCATAACTGAGAAAGAATTCCTAGTTGTGTGTTTGTCTTGGTGAAATTCCGCTCGTATTTGACAAATTCTAAGGTCATCATTTTTACTAATCACGCCGCATTGAAACATCTCTTAAAGATGTCCAACTCTAAGCCCTATCTCATTCGCTGGGTGCTTCTTCTCCAAGAATTTGATTTGGAAAATCAGGATAAAGTAGGTCGTGAAAATGTAGTTGCTGGCCACTTATCTCGCTTAGGTCCCAAGACCACACCAATAGAGGACTTTCCCATGGACGAATCTTTCCCAGATGACCAACTCTTTGCAATATCTTATTATACGGCACTATCGTATGCTGATTTAGTAAATTTTGAAGTGTTCGGAGTTATGCCAACCGAGTTATCTTATAAAAAAGGAAGAGATTCCTTTCTAATACGAAATACTATATGTAGGAAGAGTGTCTACTCTACAAACTATGTGGAGATGGAGTATATGGAAAGGGCTTGCTGGAAGACAAGGTTCCCAGCTTGTGTCCTCCACCATTGCCATGCCTTAACTTATGGTGGACACTTTGGACCTGATAAGACTATAGCTAAGGTGATTCAAGCTGGCTTCTATTGACCCACTCTCTTTAAAGATCTTAGAACTTTCATTATGGGTTGCGATAGATGCCAATGAACGGGGAACATTTCGAAGAGGTATCAGATGCCTCAAAGTGGGATCCTTGAGGTAGAACTTTTCGATGTTTGGGGAATTGACTTTATGGGACCATTTCCTTCTTCTCACAATAGTCTTTATATCCTCATGGAGGTTGATTGTGTTTCCAAGTTGGTAGAAGCTATTGCCTCTCCTACTAATGATTTCAAGGTGGTAATTAAATTTTTCAAAAAGAACAAATTTACAAGGTTTGTCACACCAAGAGCTCTCTTGAGTGATAATGAGACTTATTTTTGGAACACGCCACTTGAGTCCTTCCTAAAGAAGTATGGGGTTTTTCATAAAATTGCTACACCTGATCAAGGGGCGCTCTTTCTTTCTCTACTATCTTTAACCTCAACAGTAGAGGTTACGGTTTTAGAGATAGAAAGCAAGTTGTCAGTGTAGAGAAAGAGGGTGAATTTAAGGGAGATTTTTGGAGGAAAATGGAGGATTGTGAGTAGAAGTTAGGAGATTTGTGAAACAAAATGAATCATTTGGGGAGGATTTGAGTGTAGAGTGAAAGAGGAAGTGAAGAAGAGTGAGAGAGGAGGTGTTTAAAGAGAGAAAAAATGGATGAAGAAGAAGGAGAAATAAAGAAGACAAGGGGAATGTCTCGGTCTCCAGGGCTACCAGAGGTGGCCTCATGCAAAATCTCAGGCAAGTATGTAAGAATGCCTATTATGGCATGGTTATACTGCATGGCACGATGCGCCCGTGCCCTGTGAGGGCTTTTCTTCTACTCCTTAGGTCCCATAAGGGTGCCTCTTGGCAAGGGCTTCTATGTCAAATCTCAGCATTAAAAAAAAAAAATTGCATATCGTCTTAATTTTTTCCTAGAATTTTTCTTGTATTTTCTCACCTCTTGCTTGTTTTCAACTCTGCTCATCTATTCACTCACTCTCTTTTCTTCCCTCTTTTTCCTCTATTTTATTTTCTTTTCTTTATTATTTTTCCCATTTTTCTCTTTGTTTTTCCTCAAACATTTAACTCACAGAAGCCACACATATATACACTATGTATAAATATACAAGGAGTTGAGAACCATAACTACTTAAATGGAGGAGAAGACACTCCACATCCTCCTCACTTGACATCTCCAAAAAGTTCTTCAACCCATGCCCATTAACTTTGAATGTATGGTCTTCGGAAGGTCCTACATTTCAATTGCACCATAGGGTAATGCTTTCACGATAATGTAAGGATCGGTCCACCTAGATCTAAGTTTCCCTGAGAGTAGATGACATTTTGAGTCATACCAAAGGACTTTTTCTTGGGGAAGATTTCTTTCCAATCGATATGCTTATCATGAAAGACCATGACTATCTCTTTGCTCAATTGGGTGTTCTCATAAGCCTCTCTCCCAATCTCTTCAAGCTAATTCAATCTCAATTTTGTTTTCTCACCGGCAACATTTAAATTCATGTTGAGGGTTGTAACTGCCCACTAAGCTTGATGGTCGAGCTTAACGGGTAAATGGCATTGATGCTTATAGACCACCTTATAAGGGGAACTGCCTGAGAGGAACCTAAAGGCTATGTGGTAGGCCTACCATGCATCCATCAACTTGTCTGCCCAATTATTCTTGCTCTACTTTATGGGCTTTTCATGGATTTATTTGATTTATCTATTAGACACCTCAACTCAACCGTTGGTTTGAGGATGGTACGGTGTTTCAAGGCCATGAATAATGGATTTCCTTTTTAGTTGTGAATCAAAGGACTTATTGTCAAAATGGGCCCCTTGATCACTAATGATTACTCGTGACATCCTATATTGGGAAAAAATGTTCTCTCTTAGAAACCTTTTGACCACCCTAAACTCATTTGATCTTAAAGGGATGGCTTCTACCTATTCAGGCACATAATCCGCACACACTAGAATGTACTCATTCCCCAATCTCATAAAATTTATTCCCTATACATCAAATATGCCCTACAACAATGATGGAGGTCGGTGACATCATGTCTTTTCTACCTATTTTACCCAACTGTTGACAACATAAACACAACATAGACACCGTTTACAATAGTCAAAGGTATCCCCTAAAGAAGGTCGACCAATAAGGTCCACTTTGGAGAATCTTCGCAGTGGTTTTTCTCCCACTGAAATGCCCTTCATAAGCATGATCATAGCAAAAAGAGAGGAGACTATGGATTTAGTCATGGGGTATGCATCTTCTAATAATTTGGTCTTGATAGTATTTAAACAAGTATAGGCCCTACCAAATAACAAACTAAACCTTTGAAAGAAAATAGGCCTTGTCATCCTTGTTTCAACCATTAGGCATTTCCCTAGTCACCAAGTAGTTTAACATGTAGGCAAATCATGGTCCCAGATAAGCCCTAGAAAGTTTTTCATTGAGGAAATGATCACAAATAGGAGACTTGCTTAATCGCTAGTCATAATCCTAGAGAGATCGTCTTTCGGAACCCTTCTTATCCTTAATGTCACAGTCAAATTCTTGGAGTAGCATAATCTATATAATTAGCCTAACCTTTACATCTTTTGTTTCAACAAGATGTTTCAGGGTGAAGTGGTAGGTGAAAACAATTACATGAGACCCTACTAGATAGGGCCTAAATTTGTTTGAATCCAAAAACTACCATGAGAAACTCCTTTTCAGTTATGGTGTAATTCACTTACACTTCATTGAAGGTTTGACTCACGTAGTAAATTGCATGTGGTTTCTTTTTAATCCTTTATCCTAAAACTACCCCAACTAGATAGTTTGATGCATCACAAAAAGTTCAAATGATTCTCCTCAAACAGATGGACACGAGATGTGAGCCGTGGTCAATCCCTCCTTACGCTTTCCAAATGTGAATTCACTGTCCTCAGAGAAGTGGACGGCGCATCCTTTGTTAGGAGTGAGGACAAGGGCTTGGCAACCTTGCTAAAGTCCTTTATAAATCTCCGGGAGAAATCGACGGGCCCAAGAAAAGATATTATGTCCTTCACACAAGTGAGGAGGAGGAGGTTTGCAATTAAATCTACTATAGTCTTATCTTCCACCATCCCTCACTTAAGATAATATGGATTAAGACCATCCCCTTCTTAACCATAAAATGACACTTTTCCCAATCAAGGGTCAAATACTTATCCGACACATTCTTAGGACTTTTTCCAAGTCAGCCAAGCACTCGTCAAAAAATCATCATATACTGGGAAATCATCCTTGAAATATCAAGGCGTTACTTGATTAATTTGGAAAATACTGAGACGATACACCTTTGCAAGATGGCCAGGACATTACAAAGACTAAAGGGCATCTTCATAAAGGCATAAGTGCCAAAAGAGCAAGCAAATGTAGTCCTTGCTTAGTCTTTAGGGACAATAGGAATTTGGGTGCAGCCTAAATATCCATCAAGAACGTAATAGAAAGTATGTCCGGTTAACCTTTTCATCATTTGGTCTAAAAAGGATAAACAAGAGCGATCCCTTCTGGTGGCGAAGTTCACCATTGTATAATCAATGCATACCCTTTTTCGATTCCTAACCGGACAACATTTTGACACTCATTATTAAATTTTTGATCCTAAATAATCCTTAAAATTAGTTAGTTAATCAAATTTTGTGTTTTATAGACTAAAATGAGAGAAAAACCAAAATGGAGGCCAAGCCCAACCCAAAAAGAGGAAGAAGTCCAGGGGCGTGCTAAATCCCAAAGGGCATGCCAACGGCTAAGCAGGGGTGTGTCGACAATAGAGTAGCAAAATTGTAGATGGAGAGGGCACGACCGTGCCAAACTCTGTAATTTCATGTTCATTTAATTAAGGCAATGATGTAACAGTGAAAAGGAACTTTTGGATTTTTAGGTCATATTCGTTCTTTTTAGCAGCTTTCCCTGTAGCTCTCGCTTGGTTAAAGTCTCCTTCTCTGTTCCATTAATGCAAAACAAAAGTTTAAGCTTTAGGTTGAGTTAGTGGTAGATTTCTTGTTCTCTCTCTCAATGATTGCTTAATCTAACTCTGTCTCTCTTAAATTTATGTAGAGACTCAATTTTTGAGCATCACCAATTTCCCCCAAACATGGGTTTGATACTTAATGGTTGTGGGAGGATGGGGTTTGGTTCCTAATGGATTGAAAGCCTAATCCATCCCTCAAAACTCAACATCTCCCTAGTAATTTTCCCTTTTCTTCATTCATCCATTCAAACTATTAGCTTAGTTGAGGTAGTGCAACTTGAGGTACCATGGGTATTGAGAGCAATCAAGGCATTGGAGATGGTGAGATCGCTTATTCTTGATCGAGAATGCTTGAGAATGCATTGTAACTTTTCTCCTATCTTTTCATTGCCTCTGTTATTATTAGTTTAGTTTAGCTTTAAAGTCGAATTTTCTTGGGATAACCTTTGAGGTGAAATTTGGATGTGTTGATGGGTCATGTCGAGCCCTGTCCCCCATTTCCTACATGCTACATGTTTTAGGTGTTAGGGATCATTAGTTAGACTAGGATTAGTGCTCAATTGCTTCATGAAATCGTTTTTATAGAGTTATTAGATTTACATGTTAACCTCATTTGACTAAATTGAAACTTGAGATCACCCATACAGCTAAATCGATAGTATTCACCCTTTACCCTAGCGAACATCAAAATGCTGTACTCACCACTGAAAAATCCTATCAGCAAAGTGGCGCCATTGCTGGGGATGATGGCCTTGATTTGCTTTTGATTTAGACTGAATTGTTGTACATAGTTTTTGGTTGTGATCATTGAAAAAAAACCTAAAAAATTGAAAAAAAGAAAAACCACAAAAAAATAAGAATGCATGAGTGCTTGGACTAGATCACCCAGTTGTGGGAGATTGATTCATGTTAAATGACGTCCCAACACTTGAGCAATCTGGACTGTAGCACTAAATCCCGAAGAGATGGCGGCAGAACAAGCCCAAGGGCCTCCCCAACCTCCCCCTAAATCTCCAAGGAGCCTTAATCAAATCTCCAACACACTAAGATCAACTAATCCCTCTTGCTTTCAAATTCCACAACTTGGTGAGGATGTTTAATTTTCCTTCAGTCCTCAACACATGACTATGCTTCCCAAATTTAGTAGGGACAGTGATGCTTACCTATTCCTGAGCAAATTTGAGGAAGTATGTTCGATGATATAATTCCCTAATATGCCACAGGACATTGTTAGGTTGCACTTCATTCCTTTCGCCTTAAAAGATTTGGCAAAGAAATGGATGCATGGCCTCCCGGCACGCTCATTTTCCTCATGGGATGGGTTTGGGAGGGTATTCTAAAGAAAATATCTCCTAAATGGTAAAATGATGAAATTATGGAATGACATTAACCACTTTGTCCAACCCGAGAAGGAGTCCTTTTGGAAGTGTTTTGAACTATTTAAGCGCTTGCTTGCTCAATGTCCACACCATGGTTTAGAAAGGTGGCGTTTACGCCAAATTATTAATTAGCGTCTTCACCAAGCCACTTGAACCATGGTGGAGTCTATATGTCAAGGAGGGTTTTTAAACAAAAGCGAGACCGAAACTTGGGATTTCCTAGAGGAGTTGGCTGAGAAGAGCTTATAATGGGAAACTACTAGGGATAAGAGTCTAGGGGCTAGGATTAATAGCAAAAGTGGAGGATATCATGCGGTGACAGATACTACATACATTCATACTAGACTTGCCACCTTGAAAAACATGTTAAAGGGTCTTGTGTTGTCCCAAACACAAAGTAAGTATCCCCCTCCCTACATGGTCTCATGCTCTCAATGTCTATCCACTGATCATTCCCTAAGTGCATGTCTTTTGTTTGCTCAAGAATTGGCTACTAGCCAAGAGAAAGGTCATGTGAATGTAGTCTTTCAAAAGATTAAATTGGATACTTACTCCTCTAATTACAATCCGAGATGGGTTAAGTACCCTAACTTTTCATGGACTGGACCTAGTGCTTTCACTAATCAAGGTGGAGGTCCTTCAGGGAACTCATCATATTTGACTTATCGAAAGTCACCCTTCTAAGGGGCATACAATGCTCCTATGGGCCCTCCTCTTCCCCAACCACATGTGGCTCAATCATATCCCCCTCCCAAGTATAATGAATTGGATAAAGTGAATAAGAAAGTCAATAATATGAAGAGAAGGATTAGAGAACCTAAGGACAAGATTCAAATGAGAAAATGATGAAGACAATAAGTAAACAATTTGCTCAATTAGCCATGTCTGGTAGGGGGAAAGGGCTTTTTCCTAGTTAACCCAGGGTTAACCCAAGAGGAAGCTCTTCCTCTTCCTTTGACCCTAATGATGTTCGAAAATTGAATGCTGTAATTTCTTTATGGCCGGGTAAGAAAGTGGTCACCCATGTGGGTGAGCAAGATGTAAATGAATCCCCTTCTCCATCATCTTCTTCCCCTTCCCCACAAGGTAATGATGTGTGTCTCTCTCTAATGATCCCTATCCCATTTAAGGATGTGGGTGAACCTAAGGAGAGTGAGTTAGTCCATGATTCTATCTCTCCTAAGGATTCTCCTACTCCTTCTTCAAGAGTTGCTAGACCTCCACCTCTTTTCCCTAATTAGTTGAAAGGGAAAAAAGGTGCAATCTCATGTTAACAAGATTAAGAAGACTTTTTCCCAAGTCAAGATCAATATCTCCTTACTTGATGCGATACAATAAATGCCCCCTATACTCGCTCTCTTAAAGATTTGTGCACCACTAAGAGAGCCACTAATTATCCCAAGTGATCATTTTTAACCTCTAATGTGAGTTACATCATTTCAAATCAAGTGCCGATCAAATGTAAGGACCCAAGGTGCCCACAATCTCAATTATGAGTGGTCATCACCACATTCACCAGGCCCTTCCTGACTTAGGTGCTAGTGTAAGGCTTTTTACCCTTTACGGTTTATGAGATGTTGGGTTTAAGGGAGCTTAAGTCTAAAAAACTGGTTCTTTGATTGGGTGATCATTCTACTAGGCTTCTTAGACAGATGGTCCTAGAGACCGAGGGTGTATTGTGTACTAAAATGAATGTCGGTTATCCTTGGTCGACCACTCCTAGCTGTCTCAAATGCTCTTATAAATTGTACGGATGGGACATTGAAATTGACATTTGGAAATATGAGCATGGAATTGAATGTGTTTAATGTTCAAAAGCAACCAATGGGTTTTGACAACGTAGATCACCAATCTCTTAATTGGGTGGCTGACCTTACATTGGCGGAAGTACGGGTTGATTGTGAAGAAGAGTTGATGTTGTGTGTGTATGAGTCATTTTGCATAGAGTATAAACCCGAATATGATGCACTTGCAATTGAGGATCAATGTGACGACTCATTACATACATCCATTCTTTCATCCCTTTCTTCTATTCCCCCCTCATCTCATGAGGTACCTCCCAGTGTACCACCATCTTCCTCTCTTGACTTGAAACCCCTCGTAACTCTATGCATTCTTGGGCCCGAATGAAACTTTTCCTTTGATACTTGCTAATGATTTAAATTCGAACCAAGGGAGTCAAGTCCTGGACTTGTTGAGGGAAAACAAAGAAGCATTAGAGTGGACCTTAGGAGACATTCATAGCATTAGTCCTACTATAGTACAACAACGCATACACCTTAAGGACACTGCCAAATCTTATCGGGACCTGCAAAGAAGATTGAACCCCACCCTTCAAGAAGTGGTAAAGAAGGAAATCCTTCAGTGGTTGGATCATGACATTACCTACCCCATCTCAAATAGTGAGTGGTTAAGCGTTGTCTAAGTCTTTCCTAAAAGACCAAAATAATTTTTCTTTAGGAAGGATCAATTTTTTTTTGGGGGCGGGGGAAATCTAGGAAGGATCATTTTCTTTTGCACTTCTTAGACCAAATGATGGAGAGGTTAGTGGGATGGTCCTTCTACTATTTCCTTGATGGATACTTCAGCTATACCCAAATTCCTATTGCCCCTAAAGACCAGGAAAAGAACACATTCACGTGTCCTTTTGGTACTTACGCCTTTAGGAAGATGCCTTTTGGTCTTTACAATGCCCCAGCCACATTCAAAAGATGTATGATCTCGATCTTTTTTGATTTAGTTGAGCAATGTCTTGAGATTTTCATGGATGACTTCTTTGTATTTTTTAAGGATTGCTTAGCTAACTTGGGAAAAGTGTTGAAAAGGCGTCAGGACAATATGTTGACCCTTAATTTGGAGAAATGTCATTTCATATTAAAGAAGGAGATTTTCTTGGGCCATATTATTTCTAGCGAGGCAATAGAGCTAGACAAGGTGAAAGTGGATTTGATTATAAACCTCCACCTCTCTACTTGTGTAAAGGATGTGCAGTCCTTTCTTGGGCATGCCAGTTTTTATCGGTGATTCATTAAGGACTTTAGCAAGATTGCTAAGCCCTTATTTTCCTTCCTATGCAAGCAAACACCCTTCCACTTCTCTGAGGAGTGTGAAATGGCATTTACATAGCTTAAGAAGGCACTCACTACTGCACCAGTCCTGCATCCTCCTGTCTCGGGAGAATCTTCGGAACTCATGTGTTATGCATCAGATTATGTGGTCGGGGTAGTTTCAGAAAAAAGAATTGATAAGAAGCCCCATACTATTTATTATTCGAGTGATACTTTGAATGATGTGCAAGTAAATTACACTATGACTGAAAAAGAGTTCTTAGTGGTAGTTTTTCGATTTGAAAAGTTTAGAACTTACCTCATAGGATCTCATGTGATTGTTTTGACTGATCATGCTGCCTTAAAACATCTCATGGGAAAAAAGGACGCAAAGCCTAGGCTAAATAGGTGCATTATGCTTCTACAGGAATTTGATTGTGAGATCAAGGATAGGAAGGCTTCCGAGAACCTGGCAGCCGATCGCCTATCTAGGCTAGTGATACATGATATTAATGAATCCTTTATCTCTAATTGTTTCCCTAATGAACAATTGTTTAGGGTTCAAGAGGAGCCACGGTTTGCTGACATAGTAAACTATCTTGTGACTGGAGAAATGCCTAGGGTTGGAATAAGAATGATAGGGATCGTTTTCTATTGACGATCCGATTTTTCATATGGGATGAGCTATATTTGTTTAAATATTGTTCGGACCAAATCATTAGAAGATGTGTCCCTAATGAGCACTTTCAAAGTGTCCTCCACTTTTTCCATGATCAATCTTTTGGAGGACACTTTATTGGTAAAAAGTCCGCTGTGAAGGTTCTTTAAAACAAATTCTATTGGCTGACCTTATTTAGAGATGCTCACGAATATTGTAAATGATACTTGTGTTGTCAGCACAGGGGTGAGATAGGCGGGAAAGACATGATGCTACTCACCCCTATCATTGTGGTGGATATATTCGATATGTGTGGTATTAATTTTATGGGTCCGTTCCCAAATTTGTTTGGGAATGAGTAGATTCTCATGTTTGTGGATTATGTGTCAAAATGGGTAGAGGCCCTTCCCACAAGGATGAATGCGTCCAAGGTGGTGATGAGGTTTTTGCTAGAAAACATCTTTGCTGGGTATGGGATACCTAGAGTTGTCATTAGTGATCAAGGGAATCATTTGACAATAGGTCCTTTGATGCACTCCTTAAGAGGTACTCAATCCTTCATCGCATAGCAACCCCATGCAACCCACAAATTAATAGTTAAGTAGAGATTTCGACTAGGCCAGTCAAGCAAATTCTAGAAAAGACCGTGAATAGGAATAGGAAGACTTGGCAGATAAGTTAATTAATGCACTTAGGGCCTAGCAAACAGCTTTTAAAACCCCTTTAGGCATGTCGCATTATATGGTGGTCTTTGGGTGTCCGTATCACCTTGCTATTGAACTCGAACATCAGGTTTGGTGGGCAATTCGGGCCCTAAACTTTGACTTGACTACCACTGGTGAGGAGCGAAAGCTTAACTTAAATAAATTGGAAGAAATTAGGCGGGAAGCAAATGATAATACTCGTTCGAGCAAAGAGTACGCCAAATTCATTCATGATAAGCTTATTAATGGGACACTATTTTCCCTAGGCTAAAAAGTGTTATTATATGATTCCTGCCTTCACTTATTTATGGGGAAGTTACGGTCTAGGCGGGTTAGTCTTTATATTGTAGCTAAAGTGTTTTTCCATGTGGCAGTCGAGACTAGGGCCCCCACTAAGGATCCAGTTTTCACGGTGAATGGGCATAGGTTGAAGCCTATGTTGGAGCTACCGAGTGAAGAGGACATGGAGTGTATCTTTCTCCACGAGCCTCTTCCCTCTAAGTAGTCATGTGGGGAGTCTTTGTACAAATGTGCATAGCGTACATAAGTGTGATTTAAAAAAAGAAAAGGAAAAAACCAGAAAATTTGAAAATTTTAAAAAAAAACGACGAAGAAAAACGACTGGAGAAAGGAATAAAATGAGTGAGAAAAAAAGAGAAAGAGAGGTTCAACAGGATAAAAAAGAAAAAGATAGGAAGGAAAAAAAAGAGAGAAAATTCAGAAAAAAAAAAAAGAAAGACTTGAAAGCAAAGAGAGTGGAAAAAGAAGGGGGGAGGTAGAGAATTAGCACGGAGCCCCCATGCCATGGAGCTCGAGCATGCCACATTCAAGGGCAATTAAAATAGCTTCCAGAAATTTGGCATAGTGCCACTGTGCCAGGAGGTACGACCATGGCTAGTGCAATGAGAAATAAGGGGTTCCAGATATTTGGCACGGGTGCTAAGGGGCATGACCATGCCACCCTAAAAGTTTACTACACAGTCGGTTTCCCTCCTTCTTCCTCATTTTTCCACCATTTCTGCTGTGGTTTTCTCTATAACTCGACCTTCTCTCTCTCTCCACTCCTCACTCTGCCTCTCATTACCCACTCAAATCTCACCCAAATTCCTTAAATTTTTCACCAAATTCACCACTTCCAACCTCAATCTCTTCATTTCCACCACAAATTCTCTTAATTTCAACTTCTTTCATCCCCAACCCACTAACTTTCTTGCTCTAAAACCCTAACCTTTGTTGCTAAGGTTGTAGAGAAAGGAAGCCTGCATTTTTCCTCCATTTGTGCACTTCAAAGGCTTCATTATTCACTTCATTTGCAAAATGGCTAAGAGAAGAGTAGATGAATCATCCCAGGGACCCTCCCTACCCAATAAGTCATCCAAGGTATCCTCATCTGAAGCTCCCCCACATACGAAAGGTACGAAAGATGCTTGCCCATCAATATTGCCTCCTAGTACTAGATGATTAACTTTTGTGAAAGATAAACAATGAACTTAGTATGAAACTCTTAGTACTAGAAAGACAAGTGAACAAAAGTTTCTGCAGCCTTTGAGTCAGTTAGGGATGTTTGGTGATGTTGCAACTTTGTTGACAAACTTGTGTTGGTTGGAATATGTGGAGATAAAATGTGTGTCCTATGATCGGGTAGTTCTTGAGTTCTTAAGTTCATTAAATATGGATTGGCCAGTTTACATAGAGGTCAGGAGGTCCTTATTACCTTCTGTATGTTCAATTCAGACCATAAGCTGAGTCTGAGAGAATTTAATCACTTGCTTCACCTGCCAATGCATTCAGACTTTTTTTCGGGTGTGCTTAGCCAATAGTGCCCCGATCCTATTTGGTTGAGCGTCATCCACTCCAAAAGAAAATCTTATATAGGCAGGTTTGGGTGGCCCCACATGTACGACCCTAGGCAGGCTAAGGCCATAGATATATGTAATGTGAACATCCGTTACTTGCAGCTTTTGATAGCTGACATTATCTTTGGGAGAAATGATAGCTAGAATGTTTGTAGGAAGGTAGGGTTATCTTTGATTTGGTGTACCTTAATTGGAACCCATGCCGACACTAGAGCATTCATCATTCGTCACCTAGTAGAGGTGGCTAAGACTATCCATGACAATGCTATTGGTGTGGGGGGTACAATCACTGTGATAGGCCAAGCTTTGGGGTATAGGGGGAAGTTTGATGGCCTCGAGCCTCATTTTTTAGGTAGGAGTTGTGATATAGCTGCCTTAGCCTATACGACTATCATTGATACGAAGGGTGGCACTAACAAGTACCCTCGCCACAAACAAATCCTCTTCACCTTTCCAGAAGTGGCCTACACCACCATTTCAAACAAGCGAAATTGGAATTGTGATCGAGTGATAGTGAGAGAGGTGGTAATGCTACGCGACGATCATAAAGGTGAAGAGGAGGGTGAAGAGGGTGGCGAGGATTATGATGACGAAGGTGAATAAGAAAGGCACGAGGCCCAACAACATTGCGAGCCTCATGGAGAGCATGACCTCGCACCTCAACCACAAACACAAACACAAACACAATACCCATGTTTTGAGATGGTGGGCTCCTCCTCCACAACCAGATACCGTTTAATGCGAGCTTCTTCCAATCTTTTTACTAACCTTCAAATGGAGGTAACTGGACTTCGAGAGGGGTACACCGAGATGTGTCACAACATTTATCGAATGTCCGAACGTATGGAGTCCACTGATAAGGGAGTAATTTTTCTTAGGGGACATATGGAGAGACAGGAAGAGAGGGAGATGAGAAGGATTCAGTGTGAGAAGGAGCGGGCTATGAGGGAAGCCTGAGAGTACGAGGAGAGGAGGCCGATGAATGAGTTTATCTGTCAGCAGTCCGAGGCCATCCGCCAATTAAAGCAGTACTTCCACCCTTTCCCGGGCGATCAGGGAAGTTCATTGACATTTACACTGTTTCATCCACACTTTTGGTAGCCACCTGGGCCCAGCGGGCCCCAGTGACTGTGAGTTGTATCCCCCACCCCTTCTTTACTCTTTATAGTTTCTTGCATTTTGAGGGGTCTTTACATAGTGTCATTTGCATTAGGGGGGCATCTCAATTCTTCTTAGTGGTTGCATATTGATTTTTTCATCCTCCCCATCCCCCTTTATTGTGGTGTGTTATGGATCGATGGCCGTTTAAGGTGCACTTTGGTTGTGTTGGCCATGTGATTGATATACTGGGGGAATATTGTGATTCATGTCATCCACATGTGGTGGATTTCACTATGGTAAAACAGGCGCTCAGGACCATAGGCATTCCATACAGTCATATTTAGTATAACCATGTATTCACATTGTATATATCATTTCATATTGCATTGTCAATATTTTCTTCTTTCTTCTCCTCTTCTCCATGTTTACACTAACTTAAGGTAGTCTTTTTCCCTCTTCTTGTAGATATTCCATCTTTTCTTCTCTTTTTCATTTCTTTCCTTGTTAGAGCACTTAGTCTTGCAATGAGGACACCATGGAGTTTAAGTGTGGGGGTAAGGTGCCCATGTGTACATATTTTTCGAAAATTTTGAAAAAATTGAAAAAAAATTTTCTTTCTTGTTTGGGATTTGTATGCTCTCTTTGGCGATTGTGTTCCCATGTGGCTATGTCACTGAGATTTATGTAAATAGGGTTTGCATGATGAGATGTCTAGTTGAGAATGTAGATCCGATTCTTCATAATGACCTGTCTCGTATGTGTGATTTGTGCCTACCTTGCTCACCTTATCATCACTTCTTAGAGTCTTGTTGTTAAGTTCTCATGTAAACCATTTGTTTGTTGAAATTGCCCTTTAAGCTCTTGAAATATGAAAAGAAGAGAAGAAAAGGAAAACTCTTAAAAAAAAGTGAAAAAAAGTAGAAAAAAAAACCAGAGCACCAATGTTCATAGCCACTATCTTTATTTGATAGCTTTAATTGGCTTGAATATGTCCTATTTTACTTGATCACGCATTTGTTTGGGTAATGAAATAAGTGCTTTGCACAATCGAATAAAACCCCTTTTTAGGGAAAGCCCAAATTGTTATAAGTCAAGCGGGTTTGAGTTGTGTGCAATATTATTTTTAAAAAAAAGAATAAAAAGGAAAAAATGGAGCAAATAAGGTAATTAAGCAAGGAAATAGGAATTGTATTGATATTAGCAGCTTAATTCATAAGGATTGACACACATTAACACACCAAGGCGTACATATCGTTGTATATTGAGTGTGGCGTGAAAAAATGAGAGTTGGCATGCTTCATTTGACTTGGATGTTATCTGATTGTACATTCCATTTATACACAGCTAGGTGACTTGGTTGCTAGGGTGTCGTAATTGTCTGAGCCATGTACATAATTTCCTAATTATTTGTATATATGTTTATGTTTTGGAAAAAAAAAACCATGGTGATTTTCTTTGTTTTTGGAATGATTTTTGTGGGTGTTTCACTTGAAAACCCTCAGGAGACCTCACTCATCCACTTGAGAAACCAAGGGGTTTAAATGGCTTGTTACATATGCTAAATGCAACTGTACCACCTATGAAAAGCTGATGTCCTCATGTTTTACTCGAGGATGAGCAAAATCTAAGTGTGGAGGTATTTGTTCTGTCCTCAACCAGATAAAATTTTGACACTCATTATTAGATTTTTGCTCCTGCATAATGCTTAGAATTAGTTAATCAAATTTTGTGCTTTATAGGGTAAAATGAGAGAAAAATCCAAATGGAGGCCAAGCCCAACCCAATAAGAGGAAGAAGTCTTGGGGGCAGGCCCAATCTAGAAGGTCGTGCCATAGGTTCAACAAGGGCATGCCAACAATAGAGTAGCAAAATCGTTGACAGAAATTTGGCATGGGTGCCAGGGGGCATGACCGTGCCAAACTTCGTAATTTTGTTTTGTTTAATTAAGGCAATGATGTAAGAGTAAAAGGGGACTTTTGGATTTTGAGGTCACATTCGTTCTTTTTAGCAACTTTCTCTGTAGCTCTAGCTTAGGTTGAACTCCCTCTCTCTCTCCTCCATTAATGCAAAACAAATGCTTATGCTTTCAGTTGATTTAATGGTAGATTTCTTGTTCTCTCTCTTAATGATTGCTAATCTAACTCTCTCTCTTTAAAATTTCTACAAAGACTCAATTTTTTAGCATCATCAATTCTCCTTAAACATGGGTTTGATGCATGAGGATTGTTGGAGGATGGGGTTTGGTTCACAATGGATTGAAAGCATAAATCCATCCCTCAAAACTCAACATCTCTCTAGTAAACTTCCCTTTTCTTCACTCACCCATTCAAACCATTGGGTTAGTTGAGGTAGTGCAACTTAAGGTACCATGGGTATTGAGCTCAATCAAGGCATTGTAGATGCTGTGATCGCTTATTCTTAATCGAGAATGCTTCAGAATGCATGGTAACTATTCACTCATCTTTTCAGTGCATTTGCTATGATTAGTTTAGTTTAGCTTTGAAGTCGAATTTTCTTGGGGTGACCTTTGAGGTGAAATTTAGATGTGTTGATGGGCCATATCGAGCTCGATCCCCCATTTCCTACGTGCTACGTGTTTTCTAGATGTTAAGGATCATTAGTTAGATTAGAATTAGTATTCAATTGCTTCGTGAAATCATTCTTTAAGAGTTATTAGATTCAAATGTTAAATTCATTTAAATGAATTAAAAATTAAGATCACTCATATGACTAAATCAATGGTGAATCGCCCTTCATCCTAGTGAACGGCAAAACCCCGTACTCACCGTAGAAAAATCCCATCCACCACCCTCCACCCAGATTAGATTCTTGTCGGAATGAGCTCATACTTGTCGTTCTTATTCATAGTGATACTGGTCTTTCTAGGAATAACATGGACAGGCCTCACCCACTCACTGTCTAAGATGGGTAGGGTTTAACCTTCTTTGCCTGTCCTAATAGGGCTTGGCATTGTTCTCATGGTCGATTCAATGTTGCACTATGGTAAGACTAATTCCTCTAATGTCTCCTAAGATAACAGCCTTAAGCCTCTTGGTTTTCCCTCAGCAAGTCAAGGACTTAAGTCTCTTAGTCCAGATTCAAATAATTGGCAATTATCTCGGGGAAGGTTTCATCTGGACTTAAGAATGCATAGTTGAGTGTATTCGGAAGAGGCTTCAATTCAAGAGATGAGGATGAGGGCGCATTAAGAGGTACCTCATAAGCTGGAGAGAGAGGAGAAGAGATGGACGCAAGAATCGATGCAGGTAATGAGTCATTACATTGTTCTTCAAATGCAAATGTATCAAATTCAGGTTCAAACTCCATATAAAAAGACTCATATACCCACGACATTAACTTCTTATCAAGGTCAAACTTCACTTCCCTAAAAGAAAAGTAGCCCACGTAATTAAAGGTAGGGTGCTTAACATCATCAAACCCCATGGGTTGCTTTTGTAGGTTAAACACATTCAAATGCGTCATCATATTTCCTAATGTTAACCTCATTTTCCCATCCCAATAATTAACGGGAGCATTAAAAGTAGCAAGGAATGGGTGACCAATGATAACCGATATTTCATTTTCTGGATTCCCCACAACCTCGGTCTCTCACAAAACAAAGTTAACCAGGAATATGAATTCCTCTACTTTGATTAACACATCCTTAACCATCCCTCTAAGAGGCCTACTAGAGTGGTCAGCCAATTGGAGGACCATCTTTGTAGGTGAGAGCTCCCTTAAACCTAGCCTTTCATACACTGTGAAGGGTAGAAGGATAGCATTAGCACCTAACCAAAGAAGGGCCTAGTGAATGTTGTAATTGCCATTAACAATTGAGATTGTAGGGCACCCTAAGTCCTTACACTGAAAAGGTACTTGCTTTGAAATAATTAAGCTCACATTAGAGGCCAAACATACCCTTTTAGGAACATTGGTGGCTACTTTAGTGGTGTACAAGTTTTTGGGAAAACAGGCAAGGGGGCATTTGTTGTACCTTATCAAGGAATGTTGATTTTGACTTAAGAGAAGGTCTCCCTTATCTTATCAATATGAGATTGCACTTTCTTCCCCTTTAATCGATTAGGGAACGGTGGCTCAGAAGCACAAGAAGAAAGGGGCAAGGACATTACAAGGAGGGTTTAGAATTAAGTCACTCTCCTTTAGGTCATCTACCACTATGGAAGGAAAAAAATGAATTAGGAAAGGGGCCATATCACAACTTCAACGAGAGGGGGAAAGGAAAAGACAGTAGAGGGGACTCATTCTCATTTTGCTCACACAGGTGAGTGTCAACCTTTTTACCCAACTGTAGAGGAATTACAGCATTCACTTTTCGATCATCATTAGGGTCAAATGAAGAGGAGGATCCCCCACTTGGGTTTACCTATAGTTGACAGGGGAAACCCCTATGTTCCCTATTAGATATGGCTAATTATGCAAATTGCTCGCTTATTGTCTTCGTCATTCCCTTATTAATTGCTTAAGTTCTTTAATCATCCTCTCTATAACATTGACTTTGTTTTTCACTTTATCTAAATCAATATAACCAGGAGAGAGAAATGATTGAGACACATTGGGTTGAGAGGGTGGACCAGTTGGAGCATTATATGCTCGTTGAAAAGGTGGCCTTCAGTATGAAGAAGATGAAGAATTCCCTTAGAGACCCCCACCTTAGGTGTTGGGCATCAAAGCAGTTGACTCGGTTTATGAGAAATTGGGGTGCTTAGCCCACCCCGGATTATAAATAGAAAAGTAGGGATCAAATTTTTGACTTTGGAATGCCGCATTCACTTGACCTTACTCTTGACTTATAGCCAATTGTTGAGCGAATAAGGGGCATGCACTTAAGAAATGGTCAGTGGATTGACATTAAGAGCATGAAAAGATTTAAGAAGGGGAAAAGTTGGTCGACACTTAAGACAATAAAAAACCTTTCATCATGTTTTCTAGGGTGACAAATCTAGTGTCAATATATATGGTTTTCTAGCACCTAAACTCTCACCCCAAGTGGTTTCCCATTGTAAGGTCTTTTCCGGTAACTCTTTTATAAAATCCTATGCCTCGGTCTCACTTTTGTTCCAAAACCCCCTTGGCACATAGACTCCACCATGGTGCCTGTAACTTAAATTATTTGGTATAAATGCCAACATTCTAGACCATGGTGAGGACATTGAGCAAGTAAGAGTTTAAATCTTTCAAAGAACTTCTGAAAAGACTCTTTCCCAAGTTGGACAAAGTGATTGATTTCATCCCTTAGTTTCATGGGTTTTCCATTCAAAAAATATTTACACATGAAAACCCTCACAAACACATTGCATGTGGAGATGCATTTACCAAGAGGCTTTGCATGCATGTTTTTACCGAATCTTTCAAGGCAAAAGGAATAAAATGCAAGCTAACAATGTTTTGAGGCACATTGGGGAATTGCATCATCGAGCATACTTCCTGAAATTCACTTAGAAATAGGTAAGGATTACCATCTCTAATGAATTTGAGAAGCATGGTCGTGAATTGAGGATTGAAGGCATATTGAACATCCCCGTCACAAGGCAGTACTTGAAAACCAGATGGATTAGTAAACCTAAGGGTATAAAAGATTTGGTTCAAGCTCCTTTGGATCGGAGGGGGAGGTCCTTGAGCTTGTTCCTCCGCCATTTCTTTCTGGTTGAGTGCTATAGGTTGGTTACCTCGACACGAGGTGGTGCCACTTCCACATGCATGAGTCTCTCACAACCGGGGATTGTGTATAGGCGCTCATTCATTATTATCTTTTTGAATTTTTAACAACACCTAAACTAAGGTATGTACAACAATCAAGACTAAATCAAATACGAGTCTAATGCCATTATCCCCAGCAATGACACCAATTTGTTGGTGGTATTTTATAGGGGTGAGGAATGGTGAAAAGTCATCCTTAAGGATGATGTGTGATTCGCCTAAGATGGTCTTGATTGAGAATACGATTTTGATTTGTTTAACTACACTAAGCCGCTCTAAGATGTAAATTTAATCTACTTTCTCTACAAATAAGGGTTCAAAGCAACCTAATAACAAGGGAAGCTAAACTAACCTAGCTAACAACTAACTAAGCACAATTAAATAGCACATAGCATGTAAGAAATAGGGTGATTGGGCTCGACATTGCCCACGACATGACATAGCCACCCTTCATTCATGATGAAATTTCCCATGAGATCATGATGAAATTCTAAGTACCGCTAATGCTAAGTACCAACATAATACCAACAATCCCCAAGAGATCACCCTTAAGAATAAAATCTAGCCTAAATCACAACTAATTCTAAATAAAGACAATAAAAATGAAGAGAGAGAAAATTACCCAACATTCATCTTTCATTAATGATGAAATTTCTATGGTCCAATAAACTTCTTATCGACATTTGATTACTAAATGCCATAATCAAGTTCCAATTTGATCCTCTAACATTGATTCTTCAAACTTGAAAGTAACAACCCAATATTATGGTATTGATAATGAAGTTGGAAGAAGGGAAATAAAGAGAAAGGATGATCGCATTTTGAGAGGTAGATTTCGGGCTCAAAGCCTTTGGGATTGTGTATAAAGGCTAAGTTAGAAAGAGAAAATGCTAACTAAAAACTTAGATAAAATTTAAAACAAATAAAAAGTACCAAATATGGCCCTTACATCACTCTTAGAAAAAAAAAAAAGACAGAACAGGGGGCATGGTTGTGCCACATGGCCCAGGATCCCTATTTCAAATTGTTGTCTTTACTTTTTTTTTCCCCATTTTTTGCTTTATGGCATGCTCTATACAGTTTGGCACTTCCTAGTCAAACTCCCCACAACCCCTAAGTCATCAAAACCCATATTTGGAGATAATTTTGGTTACTTAAAAATAAAGTATTTGGAATGATTTGGGAGAGAAAAAGTGAGATCGTGCACTAATGAAGAAGAGCAATAAGAAAATTACAAGAACTCAATCAAAGGGTTAAGATTTCTAAGTTTTTATTAACGAGGAGTGGAGTGTATATAAAGGCCTAATTAAAGAGAGAAAATGCCAGCTAAAAACTTAGATAAAACTTAAAACATCCAAAAAGTACCTTATGGACCTTACATCACTCTGAAAAAAAAGACATAACAGGGGGGCATGGTTGTGCCACATGAAACAGGGTCCCTATGCCAAATTGTGGTCCTCACTTTTTTTTTTTTTTACCCCTTTTTTTGCTTTGTAGCATGCGTTATATAGTTTGGCACTTCCTAGTCAAACTCCCTTGGCATAACTAATCAGCTAAACTTCAGTCTGTTGGTCCTTGATCCAATTTTAAACTTTTTTCTCATCCATCCCTACAAAGCACAAAACACTAATAAAGCTACATTAAAGGTTGTTTATGCTCTAAAATAAAGTGCAATATAGGTCAAAACTTCAACCGTTCATGAATCGAACACTGATGCTGGGTTACAAAACTTAAAGATGACCTTTACATGAGTTCAATAGATTCATATTAAAACTAATACCATAGTTAGTATCTTGCACACTCAAGCACAACATTGAATACCATCTCAAGCATACCAAATCCCAAGGAAAATGTAAGTGCCATGACACTTAGGAGTGGGAAAGAGTTAAAATAGCCTAGGAAAGGCAAGGAGGAAAAGCCAGACATTGACTTTAAAGAAATAAAGACACCATTAACGAAGTAGGTGAACACATAGAAGAATGTTACTAGCTAGTACCACCCTTTCATAATAGACTGAGAGCCATAACGCCTATGTTAGACAAGGCAAATCACGAAATATTAGGAACATTTACAATGGGTTCCCTCCTAGATTTCATTAAGTAAGTACCTAGCTATGATAAGTTGCTTAAGGTGTTATGTACTACAAATGAGACGCGAAGAGGAACAAAAAGACAAGTGTGAGGGAAAATGCTGTTTTTTTTTCCAATAAAAATTATCCCTAAGTGCAAGGACCTAGTTGTTTTTGTTGTTTCTTATAAAATCAAAAATCTTTGCTTTGATAGAGCTATGGTTGGAATGGTTTATAAATCACGCCAACATCTTTGAAGCTTATAATTCTTGCTAAAAGTTCTCAAAACATCCAAATTAGCAAGGAAGACTTGGCAAGAAACATTCTTTCATGGGATATGCATTTTGAAAAGCTTAAAAGCCCGATGCATTACTGGGATATAACGGTACATCATTTGAAACTTCAGTTTAAACCATACGTGGGAGCTTATTTATAAGATATGGGAAGAATATGGCCTCGTAATGGCCCTTATAAATCTTTCTTTTCTGAAGTACTTAAAATGGTGAAATGTTAACTTCTTTTCTTACTTATTAGAAACTTACTCATAGCATAAAAATATCTTATTGTGCTGGCTAAGTGAGATTATACTCACAACTTACGTTATCCCCAGGGTATACGTACTTAACTTTTGGCCAAAACGCATCTTAGTAGGGCAACTCTAACCTCGATATTGTCCTCTGTGAAGCAACAGCTCACACCAGGATAATCATATCCTGAGTCCAGTTCCCCTCAAGGTTTTCTTACGTGTCACACATCACAACTTATCTGGAGAATAACTCACACCAAGATAATTCATATCTTGAGTCTAGTTCCCAGGAACAGCTCACACCAAGATACCTCGTATCTTGAGTCCAGTTCCTAACTTACTTATCTCAGGGGGAAACAGCTCACGCCCTTTTGCGTCCAGTTTCCGCCCTCTGGCCAACTTCTCAGCACATTTATAGTCTTTAAGGACATATTTCATTTCTCTGTTTCAAATGCTTACTTGTTGAAAACTCGCTTTTTAAACAAAACGACCATAATCTTCCTAAATGCTTGTAGCGCATTTCATTTTGAGCTTAAAAACTTCTTATAAACGTGCCACACGTGATACGACTTTACTTTTAACTTTAAAAGCTTTTGATAAGCGTAATACGTTTACTGGTTCGTAAAATGACTTCGTTTTTAACTTAAAAGCTTCGTATAAACGTACTAAGTTTGCTATTTCATGAAAAGAAACCCATTTAGAACTTAAACACTTAGTTAGCGCGTAACTCAACTTAGATTCATATTAAAACTTCGGTTGTCATTCCATAACTCCTTTCAATCCCTTTTTAAGACTCAAGAAGGGGGAATAAATAAGCTAAACGTTTGAAACATTCCCAAACTTGCTATTTTCCAAAAACTTAAAGTTCTTGACTCGTTTATAAGGCAAATAAGGTCCCTTTGTAAACTTTCCACATAAACGTTTTTTAAAAGCATAATGGATTTGCTAGCTCTCAACTCGAAAACCCAATGGAGGCTGAAGCAAGCAATTAGCATACAAGTCGTTTAAATTCCTTTAAACATAAAGAGGGGTCATAAACAAATCGATGTCTTAAAATCATTTTCGAACTCACTTTTACCTTGCTTTTAAACTCCATAAACCTATTGACTATTCAATCGAGTCACTAACTGAGTAGTTCAATGATTTAGGATTTCTTATAGGCTATAAACATTTTCATAAGCTACTAGACATTTGGTAAGTACTTAAAAGCATTCGAAATCATGAAAACATACATTTAGAAATTCTTCTTAAACATGTCTGAATTTCGAAAACTATTCACTTAATGGCACGTAGCACATAGAGAGCAAAGGGGGGTTCACATGTATCACATTCAAGCACTTCATAATTATTTCAACAACACAATGAGCCACATATGGCCTCGTAATCCACACGATTGCGGTTAATTGACAACCCAGGCTCCCTCCTTACAAGCATCGTAGCACAAGGACCTCGAGCCACTCTTAGTTCTTCCTCAAGCCATCCAACTACCATCTCAGTTTCAGTTCACAATCTAGCATCCTAATCATGATGATATATTGTAAGGGGATACATAAACTTACCAATGCTAAACTTTACCGATCAATTAACTAACAGTTAGTCAAGCGCTGCAACCAACGGTCATATCCAAGCACATATGTATATATAGACATGTAAGCATTCATACGGGCTAAACTTAATAAGAAGCATGGATTGTGATTTGCATTCATGTGGGTTAGTTAGGAGTCGTAAGCATGCCGTTCTAAAGCTAAGCATAACTCACTAAATGGACAAGTGTTGGCTTTATGTTACATTTAGCCTATTATGTCATTTACATTTTCACGGCGAACATAAAACGACTCACTTATTACATGACTATTTATACCATTGAAGTCTAGCAAGAATTGAATATCTAGTCAGACATAGAATGAATAACTTAGTTAGGCTAACATGGTGCATCTGGCATATTACGACCCTAAGCTTCCGTTTGTCATATCACTGTCGCTAAGCAAGCCCATTTAGGTCACTTAGACATAATGCGAATCTACACATTCATTACTTGTAACGACATTACTACTCGAACCTATTTAGACCTTTTTAGCATAATGCGTCTCAGGATGTTCGTTTCCTATATTATGACCATCTTGCAACCCTTTTCATGTCATTAAAGAATAATACAACCTTGGGCAATTATTTTTAGTGTCGCAGTTACTTATTCACGTCAACCCTTTAAGCACGCGTTAACTGGACTACTAGAGTTGATATTAAACATGCTTAACTAGGTTCGAATTAGACTTACAAGCATGTAATAACCGAATATACTAAACTTGGTTCTAAACATGTATAGCTCACTTCAATCTAAATCTTCAGGCATGGATTACTATATGCATTTGAATTAATGCTAAACATGTATAATTCATTTCGAATTGAAAACCTAGGCATAATTTAACTAAATTGATTCGAATCAAAGCTAAGCATATATAATTCACTTCGAATTACAATCTCAGGCATAAATTAACCAAATGAATCGAACCTAAACATATATAGCTCACTTCTTGACATTCCTAACGAATTTAGCGAACCCTAACATGACATGCAACATCAATCTGCTAAAAAACATTTTCGAAAATAGTAATAGCTTAGAAGAGAGAAACACTTACTTGGATTAATCGAAATTTCGACTCTAATCAACCCCAAAGCACACCCTAATCTGCTTACTCTCGAATCCTAGCCGCGTTCTTGCAAAACCCAGGCGTTATCCCCCGTAGGCGTGGCGTTTTTGGTGGTTTTTGGCTCAAATTCGGTCCCCAATTTATAGAGGGGACCGAGGGAGGTGTGTGTCGCCGGTTTCCGGCACGTGGGTAGCCGGTTTCTGGGTGGTGGACGCGTGTTTGGGTTGATTTTTGGCCGTGAGAAGTGGAGGACGATGGGTGGTGGAGTTTGGGCGGTGGTTGGCGTGGCTGAGGGGACCGGTCGTCCCTTTCTCTCGCCGGCGACAGGTGGCGGTTGGCGGTGATGCCAGCCGGCGACCATGGCCCCAGAGAGAGAGAGAGAGAGAGAGAGAGAGAGTGAGGTTTAGAGAGAGAGAGTGCGTCAGAGGGTCAGGCGGGGGGTTTCGGGGTCCTCAGACCCGAACTCAGGCCCCTCCCCTTTTGACATTTCTTTTTCCTTTCTTTTTGGTTTTGGTTGTTCAACTAGCTAACATAACCATGTTCTAGCCCTAAACTCATTAGCAATTAGGCTAATTCCAGCCAAAAATGTCCCACAGCTAAAACTTCAATCTAGGTTTCACGAGTCAACTAATTAAAACGAAAACGATTTTAAAAACTCAAGTTAGCATCGATTCAATAAATTTATAAATAAGTAACATCCATAATAACATAAATCATATAGTTAATAAAAATACGATTTATGATGTAAAACGTAGAACAGCAAGGTTAACTTAAAAAATAAGGGAGGCGGGTCTTACAAACACAAAACCAAATCAAAGTATTACTCAACCCTAAAGACGATTTGCGAACGAAAGGTAACCAAATCAAAAACTTAATCAATATCTAAAATAAAAATAAAAATAAGACGAATCCCAACAAAAACAAAATTCTAAAACTACAAAATAAAGCAACTAAAACCATAATTCGATTCTTTGTAGCTTGTTTTTTAGAGTTCTTCATTCAAATTTTTTTTTTTTCGAAGTTTCAAGTTTTTCTTTGTTTTTATGGATTTTGGATTTTTCACGAAATGACTAAGCTAAGTAATAATTAATAATGAAGTAAACAAAGTAAGACATAACATATGCAACTAATAAGAAAGTAGCTAAGAAAATGAAAATATGATATAATCTTATGCCGTCGTCCCCAGCAACGGCACCAAAAACTTGTATGATAATTTTAAGCGAAAACTGAAGTGCTGCAAGTATGCGACTGACGTCGTAGTACTTGAGGGTCATGTCCTCGGGGATAAGGTTGAGACTAAAGTCACGGAAGAGAGCTCATCTAATCATCAATTATCTTAAAACTAATAAAACATACTTAATGAAATCTAACTTAATAAAAACAGCAACCCAAAGCAAATCTATATCAAACAACCAGCAAAAGAAAGAAAATTGATCAAATCTAACTTAACAAAAGCAAGAAAGTACTGCCAAACAAATGATCTAACCTAAAGCAAATCTAACTCAATGAAATCTATAAAAAGCCAAAGCTATTAGCATTCTCAGTTTTGATAGGAACTAACAAATAATCTTAAGCCCGATAATCCAACATGAACTAATAAGAGCTTAGCAATTTAAAGCCAATACAAAGGAGTCAAAAACAGGGCATATTGAGCACGAATTCAGCCATGAACAAGCCACCATGAACCCAAATACATTCAATGATTCACTGTCCATTAATGACATATAAAATTGACTCAGCAGGCGAGAGGAATTCAGAGTAAAGCAAACATAATCCGTATCATCATTTAGAGAGTTATAGCAACCATAAACCAAACCAAATAAACACTGAATGAAATACCACCATTTTGAACAAGACTTTAGAATTAGAATCAAGGGAGGGGGTGGGGATTTGGATTTAGCCAACCAAACTAAGCTGAGTATAGGTTCAGAACATAATCATCAAGCCAAATCAAACTAAACTGACATCAACCAGAGCATAAGCAATTAAAACAGAGGCTCAGAACAGTTGCATCAACCAAACTAAAGAAAATAGTATACAATTGCATTACCAATCAAAAAAAATAAGAAAGCTAAGCTACTGGTAAGGAAAACCGAGAGCAAAACAAACAAAGGAGACGAAAAAACTTCAAAACTCGGAACATGGGAGACGAATGAACAGAGCTCAATGTCAACCAAATCAGAAAGGAGCCTCACCCATCACTGTTAATGATGGAAACCCCATAGCCGTGTCATCAAGATGAAAACAGGGGAGGGGATGACTAAAATTAACCAAAACTAAATCTAAACCATACAAAAACAGACTAAAACTATAAATTACAACCAAAAAACATGAAATTGACGCATAATCACATGAAATTCAA
Source organism: Carnegiea gigantea (assembly GCA_029747015.1). Lineage (NCBI taxonomy): Eukaryota > Viridiplantae > Streptophyta > Magnoliopsida > Caryophyllales > Cactaceae > Carnegiea > Carnegiea gigantea. Next base: position 54,281 of record JAKOGI010002571.1, read on the forward strand.
ACCGAAAACTAACATCAAACCCTAACCGAAATTTTAAAACCCTAACTCTGAAAAATCGAAAAACACATGTGAATTTCAAGCTTAAACTTCGAAAATTAAAACTAATTCAACCCTAAAGACCTCCTAACGTCCTTTTTGGTGCCAGCTTCCTTTAATTTAAACATAATTTAGGGTTGGGCTATTACATAAACAAATATCCTACAATTAGTATGTCTTATTAAGACATTCAATGAACAAGTCCACAACATTTGGTGAGCAATTAAAATTAATCACATGCTAAAAGTAAACATTATTGAAATAATCAATGAACAAATTGGGCAGACTCAATGAAAAACCTCACAACACCATGTACAAATATATCCAACTGTTAGTGAACTTTATTGAGAAGTCTAATAAACAAGTTGATGAGGCTTATTGAACAATTAAGATTCACATGTCCGAGACTAACCAATATCTAAACGATGCATAAACAAATTGGGCAACCTTAGTGAACATCCTTACACTAGATTTTGAACAAATATCCTACTATTAGTGAACTTTATCAAGACACTCAATGAACAAGTTGATTAGAGTTAGTGAGCAATTTAGATTCACTTGCAAATGACGATAATTTTTTTTGAAATGGAAAAACTAGATCTAAATAATGAATATAAATCTAAAAATAAAGCTGACAATGATTTTTAATTTTACAATGACAATGGGGTTGATTATATGCTAATCTTAAATCTTAGAAGAAACAAAAATCAAATGTGATAAAATATGATATATGAGTGTTAATGATAATGAAAATGGCTAATGACTAGAAAATGATAGTGTAATAATATGGTTCACTAATCATGATTAACACAACCGTCACCTACCTAATTCATTATTATTAAGGCCAACCCAATAAAAGCCTAGCATTTATTCACAACCACTTAAAAAAATGTAGCAGTTATTACTAAAGTTGGTTGCACTCTGATTTAAGGAAAAAATAAATTAAATAATCTGATAAATATAATTGCTGATTTGGCACTGATATCATCTATGGGAGCATGAGCTCTCGGGTATATACAATAAAATGCATTTGCTAGAATAGCCCAGGGGTCCCACAGAAGTCAAGATGGTGGAGATCCAAGAACCCTATTTCTTCACCATTTCAATTGGGCTCAATCTAGGACTAAATTCAATTGGGGATCTGGGAAACTCTTGACATTTACATTATTTGCCCTTGACCACAAATAGCATAAGTAGTGAACAATGATGTGGACATTGAGGAAAGGGGTCTGTTTTCAATCTTTTTCAATAATTGCATTGCCTTGCTCCATATTGCTTTAGTGATGTCTCATGTAAGACTCCTAATCCCATGAAGGTTCTATCTTTAAAGTTTCCATCTTTGAATCATTTTCCTCATGATTCTGACTTGATCTTTGAAGGGACTATCCTCAGTAACCACCTTAAGGCTTACATTTTCTGCAGTTTATGTGTCTTTTCCAAGCTACGTATCTCTGCTGCTACTCGTAAATTCCCTTCTTCCAACTCATCAAACTGATTTTCTTTAGAAACACCATTTAATTTTCTTGGGATGTAACAAAATATTAATGTTATAGAAATGAACAGCTTACCATAATTTAGGGGCTGCACAATAACACCATGTTAAAATGTGTCTTTCAATTCACTTAAGTACTATTCAAATTCTTGGATGAGACCGTCTTAAAGTTATTTTGAGATGAATTTTTTCAAGGGTGACTTTTTGGGATTTTGATGTAGATAATCCTAACACTGATCTCCTAAATGAGCTATTACTCACGCTAATTAATTATTAATAGTCACCATAGCAGTATTCATCTCATGATATGATTGATTTATGTGGGACAATCTCAAATAAGGCTTACTGTAAATGTTATTGTCTATTAATACACATTTCTTGGCCAATATATTTGACCCCAACCACAAATATATTTCCATAAGGCCCTATTCCTTTCGTGGGGAAATTGAGGTGGGTAAAAGGATGAAGTGGATTGAAGTATATTGAGGTAGGTTGAAGTAAGTTGACATGGGTTGAAGTAGGTTAAAGTAGGTTAAAGTAGGTTGAATTTTTTTATGTGATAAATTAAATTTGGTTAAAATAGTGAAAGTGAGTTGAATTAGGTTGAAGTGGGTTGAAGTAGGTTAAAGTAGGTTGAAGTGGGTTTGAGGTTGGTATTTTGGAAATAACCCACGAAAAGAACAAGCCCTAACACTTCATAATGGTTTCTGTATATTACACTAGCAATCACTTGAAAACTATTGAAAAAATATGACGATGTTTTTAATGTCCCCTGTTACATTATGTACAAAATTTTGGTTATTGCAATAAGAAATATCTCTCTCATTCCGAAGCTATCAACTAATAATAGCTGTTGTTTGCTTAGAGGTGCATGCGAACTATCCAATGATGACCAGCAACGACAGCTACTCAGAGACAAGATGAGAGCAGATGAATGCCTTTTCCACATTATCATTGGCTGCGTATTTTTGAAGATGCATATTTTTGAAGAATAGAGACGGCAATATGATTGGACAATTAGTCACGACTACTCCAAACCCTTGCTCAACCATTATAAAGAGCTCCCTAATAATGTCGCTCTTAAGATCCGTGATGGGCCTGTTTGGTGAGAAAAAGTGGAATGAGTTGAAATTAAAATTTGATATTTGACAGTTGAGGTTGGAACTTAATTGCCAAACTTAAGTGTTTAATGAAGAATACGAATGGAATTAAAATAGCGGAAGGAGCACAACTCAACTTAAAAGAATTAATAAAAATATGCACATCTCACCCAGAAAATGAACGAATAAGAACACAACCAAATCACATAATCGGATCAAAAAGATGTGGATGTTTAAGAAAAAAAATTTGAATTTTTTAAAAAAATCCAGATCCAAAAAGGTGAAGAATGTTAGGTGAAGAAACAATAGGAGTTCTTGATCTGTCAAACATTGTCATTGTTGGAGAGAGATTCACTAGCAATGAGATGGCTAATAGCATGGCCATGGATGGAGGATGACAGAAGAAAATTGATGACGGATTTTATGTTCTAGTTTTAAAACCCTTTTTACTAGCAAGTGCATAAGGTTAATTGTAGAGTAGCGAGTATTAGGGTGTCAATCCCACGAAGAACAATAATGATTTTAAATTTATCCTTTCCGATTATAAAGAATAATTTAATTTTCAGAGTTGGATTATCAAAATGAATTTAGCGAACAAAATGAAAAGCAAATGAGCAGCAAAGTAGAGAGAAATCAAATAGGAGAAAGTTCTAGGACTTCAAATTTCACCTCTGATGTCAATATTGATTTACTAATTCAAATGGAGATTCAATTTGTCTCTTGTTCAACCTAAGCTACAAGCATTAGGCCATAAATTAAAAAAAATGATTACAATTATAAAGTGACATAATTTATCTAGTGGTTTAGCATGAATTATTCTTTCTAGACATAACTCATCCAATTTTTAGCATAAATGATTCAATTTAAATAATTATAATTTTAAGCCCAATTACATAATCATCATATTAGCCTACAAGGTCTAATATTCATTTGATATAGCAAATTAAACTAGTATCATCAACATAATTAAACGTTAGTATTAAGATGCATAAATAGATTATGATCAAATATAAACTCAAGATTATGTAAAAGAGACAAAAATAACCCCATAAGAAATTAGCAAAAGAATATTATTACCAAGGATCCATGCTAATCCTAGAATGAGTAATTTAGCCGGCCATAGTTAGTGAAAACACAATTGGAATTGGTATATTTCACTTTCTATGTCCAAACCTTATACTCAATTACACAAAATTATAAACTTAGTGTAAACTCTCAGTTTGACTCACAAATGAGATGAGAAGAGAAGAGAAAAATAGCTAATAAAGCTTATTTTCTTCTTAACCCCTCAACCCAAATGATCTTGTCTTACAAAAATTCTCTCTAGAAAAATGTAAGATGGAAAAATAAGAAGATGCTTGAGCAAGAAAGTGGATGAATGTGTGAGTGTGGATGTTTCAACCTATGGCCCCTTTTATAGTGGAAAATCTACCCCTTAGGATACCCCCAAAATTAATGGAAATTAATTCCAATTAATTTGGGATGTTACATGCATGGTCATGACTAGTCATAAGTATAGAATTAATAAAAAATTAATTAGCTTTGACTAGGTCACTTGGGGGTTGCTCACAAAAATCAAGTCTTGGTTACTTTGGAGTGCTGGGCTACTAATGAGGTGTTTGGGCTACGACGCTCAGCCCATTCAAGGGAAGTGAGAAGAGAGGAAAGGATTGGAACGGGCCGAGAAGCTGGCCCAACCAGGGAGAGGAGATAGGCGCTGGGCCGCGTAGTAAGGAGAGGAGAAAAAGAGAGAGAGGAGGCTGGGTTTGGGAGTTGAGCTGGGCCGCTGGCTGGACTTCGGTTGGGCTTCTCTTTTTCCCCCCCCCCTCTTGGGCTTGAGCTTGGACTTCAGGCCTTACACATGCTGGAGGTTTGAGTAGAATTAATCAATTCCACCCAAATTCTTATATATTTATTTTACCTGAAAATCACATAAATTATGCATTATTTACTAATAAAATATATTTCAAAGACTTAAAAGTTGGTGAAATGAAGGAGAAAATTATATATAAAATATGACTTATCAATGATGTATGTTAGTTATTGGAGCGGTGCCTCTAGTGGTTTCCACGGTAGTGCAGTGTTGGTTGTGGTGATGCAGTGGTCGTGTGGCGCTGGATCTGGTAAGATGGCGGTGAGGATGAAGGCAAGATGTAAAAGGAGAGATGTATGTAATGAATAGTAAACTCATATCTGCGCCAACAATGAGGATGTTGCTTTGGTTGTATTTTTTTGGTTTGTTAGTCACTCAATATTGAGGAGTTCGAATTTAATACCTGTCCAAGATGAGGGATTCCAAGTTCCACGGTTCTATAGGGCCTTGATATCCTCACATTTTTTTCCCCTAAAACACTCACCAAATACTAGGAAATGGAACTTAAAACTTCAAGTTCGAAGTTGTCAAACTCTTATTTACTCATCACCAAACACCCAATAAGAGACTTATAAATTGTCTCCTATCCACTGTGTAAACAATAAAATGACATTCTTAGTAAATAGTTTTGACAACGAAATCCTCTTGCTACTAGCTTGCGTGGACTTTTGCAACTTCGTTCAAATGGAATGAGTTTGGCAGTGCTGATAATATCTAAATCAGGAAGATTCAGCTGCGAAGTATATGTCGTGTACACCTTGAGAATTTGGGCATACAATTCAGTTTATTTGTTTTTTTGGTTGGCTTGAACTTTCATAAATTGCTAACGCTTTAACAGCTCTTTCCTAAAGATAGGAAATGACTTCAATGATGCTTGTCATCATGGGTGGATTTGTTGGAGACATAGCCATGTGGAGGTGTTCTAAGAAGGTAAGCAATGGTACCTTGTTGTTCTTTATGTTTCTAGCTTTTTTTAATACAAAACTTTAAGATAACATGTTGGCCCCAGTAACAAGTGATCATTTGGAGGTTTGATGACAACCACAAAAATTAGAGCAATTGGATTAGCGTTATCAATGTTTAGTTGTTCAATCATGTGAAGTAGGTCATATTGTCAATGTCAATAGCTACCTATATGCTATGTCTAGCTTTGTTCAGTTATTCACATTCAAATTTAAGTTTAATAATTAACATTGTAGGAAGATATATGTCGAAAGCACAAACACTGGATAATAGTAGGCCTTTCTATAACTCCCATTCATGCATCCAATGGCAGCAAACGAAACGATGTAGTTAGCGCAGAATGGCTCCATGAGAGAAAGTTTCTCGATCAATTAATGGTGGCTAAAATTAGGACACCACCTCATCTTGTCTATAATCTCAAGAATTGCATCATTTTCAATGGTCAATCAGATCTAAATATGATTTGGATGATTAAGGTTTATGGTTAGATATGAATATGGATAGAAAACATAATTGAATTGTGTGCATTATTGCAAAAAGAGCTGCTAGGTCTTTACTTAATTAATATTAATCAATTAGCCTAAGTCTTTTCTTTTTTTTTCTCTCAATGATGCATAATGATCTAAGTTATCGAAATATCTTCTTTACTTACATTTATGGGTATGATTAGACCTGTTAAAACTAATTTGAAACTAAAGTCTGAACTAATCGACCCAGACCCATACTCGACCCAACATCCGAAAAAGGCTCACCTGAAAGTAAACCCAAAATCCGAATTAACCAGAACCAAAGTATGCAGGACCCAAAATGTCCTACAAATAGCTTCTTTTTGCATCACAAACTTGTCGAACCAAAAATCGGTTGACCTGAAGTCGACCTGAACTGAAGTTCACCCTACCCAAATCGTAGCCACCTGGAATGCTGCTTGACTCGAAACATGACCTGACTAAAACATAATCTTCCCCATACCTGAACCAAATGATCTATTTAACAGGCCTAGTTATGATATGTTTGTTGCTTAAAAAAGGGGATAAAAGTGACGTTTAGGACCTTGAGCTTAACTTAATGATCTTACATAAGAAATTATTTCATTTGTTGGTAGACAGAAGACAAATTATCCACCTTCCTCGTTTTCTTTTTAAGTTTCTAAAATTGTCCCTTTAGAATTTAGAAGGGGGAACTATGCATAGAATTTCCGAAAATAACACGAGGGACCATATTTCTAGGAGCATTATATATTCATGCCAGTCCAACTTAATCTCATGATGCTATCAACTGTGCAAGCTAGACCCATTGAGTCTGTGAAATGAAAAAAAAAATACAACACAGTACCTTGCCTTTAGCTACACTTACGTCTAATGCTCCTACTAGACTGGCAAAAACTGGGCCCATCTGAACTCAGCTGAAAGTTTTGGTTTTAAATCGATTTTTTTGACCCAAATTTCAAAAAAAGGGAACCCCAAAAATCGATAAATTAGTGGATGAAATCCGATCCAAACCCGAACGTTTGCACTTGACCTGAATAACCATCTAGCATTAAAAAAATCCATTTAGAATAAGACAAATTAAACATTAAAGATGTATAAGTCATACTGCTATATTTTTAGTGAACTCAGTGATGAGTCAGATCGCCCTAAAGGGGGTGAATAGGGTGATCACACAAAGTTTAAAAACAAAATCGAAAGTAAGAATAGAAATTAAAATAAGACAATACTCAATGATATTTTAAGGAGGTTGGGCCTCAATCAGGGTTAAGTCCCCGCCTAGAGTTATCTAACTCTAGGATTCAACGCTCTACTTTTATTAACATGAACTCTCACAATCTCTCAGAGGTACCTCACTCTAGACATCCCAAGAACTTAAATCAACCTCTTGATTTAAGTATGGGGGAGTTGTGACCTCTCACCAACTCCTAAGTTCACTCCATAATAAAGGATCCTTAATTCACTCACAACTCTTAATCATAAAATAATACTTAGTACAATTGTTGTTTGAAATAAGTGCTCAATGTTGTTTTTCATTCACTGCCTCTGTGCCTTTTTCTTCCTTAGTTTGGGCTACTATTTATAAGCTTCAGCACTTGTCCGCCACATATAGAAGTTCTACCCAGGGTATGCTGAAATGGCATTTCAGGCCTTTGATTTCTACTCATCAACTTCTAATTTGATTCTCTTGCCCTTCTTGCCATGATTTAGGTTGATGTGATATTGCACAATATTTTCTCAAGATATTGCAGGCATGCATTCTAAAATCAAGGGATAATACTGCTTGATTGCATCATATCTTTCCTTGATTGGCTTGCAATTAATCAATCAATTAAAATCATGCCAAATCGCATAAATTAATTCCTTAAAATGTAAATTTCAAATTTTGATTCAGCTAAACAATTTCCATGATGGGTTTCAGTTAAACTGGTAAATAATAGTCACACCCATATTCTTTCCTTGTCTATTCACATGTTTGTCTTAATTCAATTTGTCTAATCTTTTTTATTTTTCATCCAAGGCTTTAATTAATTTTATGTTTCATCAAAACCTATTCAGCCACTGAGGGAATAAACAATCTCCCCCTTTTTGATGAAAGACAAGATTAATTTAGGTGGCTTATTTGAGTTTCATGTAGCTTTGTCATGCCGAATTCATCAAATTAATCATAGATATAAAACAGTGGTACGTAGTTTACCAGAACATGGTTTATAAATGTGCCTGATCTAGATATTAGGAAAATATGCCATTTATGCCATCTAAGTGATTTGAATAAATCGTGAAGTAGACATACTTGTCAGATAACATTGTTTTAGCAAAATGGGCTATCCAAGCAACTATCACGGCAGTCTAAGCAACTAAGCAACTAACAAAATAAACTTACTTAGCATATAGCCATAACCACACTTTCTCCCCCTTTTTCATTAAAAAGGAGGGAATTGATGACAAAAAAACTATTTGAGCATATCAATGGGATTAGAAAGCCAATGAATGCTAGAAGTAATAAGAGTAAGCAGGGGAAAATTAGGGCTTGATCTTGGAGGCTTTGGCACTAGAGAGGAGTTGCGCAGCATATACAAAGCTTTGGGCTTGTTCAGCGACAGAAAGTGGGACAACTTTGAGCGCACACTATCAAGTCAGGCTTCCCATGTTGATGAGATCATTGAGCTCGTGATAGACCTCAGAGATATAAGTGGTAAGTAGGGTTTGGATGTGGTTTAGTCGGTTGTCAATAACGGCCTGATTATGTGCAATCCCATCTAGTAGATTCGTGTGCTGAACTAGAATATACTCAAACTTGTTAACCATCTCCTAAAGCTTATAGCCTTGCTCATTGAGTGTTATGATATAATCAAGGAGGGAGAGAGGATAAGTAGATTGGGGGAAGGTGAGGCGTGGTTTGACATGTGGACCATAGCTTTTAGAAGCACAAGCAAGTTCTTCGGAGCTCATATCCTCAATGAATTTCCAGACACCCATGGTAGTTTTGAAAAACTAAATATTCTTCAAGGAGGAGGGAGTAATGATGGGAACGGGTTTGGTCTCTTTGAGTTCATGGTCGCTACACGCACCAAAGTGTTGAAACACCAGAGTCAAGAGATTTGCATATGGCAGTGGCGCATGACGCATAATTGAGGTGACTTTAAACATGGACCCAACAACGTAATGAGAAAAGTGGACGGGTTTTCCAATCATTAACAACCAGATTAGTTCGAGGGTCTATGACATAGGAGGTGAGGATCTTGTTTGAGGAAGAGATAGGAGAGATAGGCTAGATTAGCCTGACTGTAGGGGTTGGCAAATTCAGCCAGGCATTGATTTCTTGCTTCAGTCTGGGACAAAGGTGAGGGGATGATAGTAGGGAGGTTGAGGATTGTGTTCAATTCGTATTTGGTGAAGGTAAATTTTGTATGTTTCACTTGGCATTCAAGGGCTATAACGGGACCAGTCTTTATGGTTTGAAGATTGGCATAGGACATGCAAACTAATTGGTGATAGTAATCAACTCCTAAATCTAGCAACTTTTCACAATTGCTCCTCAAGAGATACTCAATAAAACCCAAATTCTTAGCCCTAAAAGACTCAATGTCGACTCTTTCACAAGTAGGTCGACAAACATATCGGATCAGAAATTTCTCTCTAGCCAAGCTTGAATGGAACCAGGCTAGGGGGATTACCTTAGTGGTGGTGGGAGTGGGCCATGGTGAGGTGGTAGAGGAAGGTTATGGTGTGACCGACGGTGTCCTAGTGGCGACAGATGTTGGGGTATCAGCCATGGAGAGGGGTGCCTGGTGCCGAGCGAAGAGCAAAGTGGCAGATCGGCTAGATGGAAATCCAGGCGCTACAGTTGAGGGAAGCGGACCGGGGGGCGGTTTTATGGAGGTTGGAGGAGCAGGTTGTCATTTTTCAGTGAGAGAGAGTAGCCTTGGGGCCCTTTGTTCTGGGTGCCATGGTGGGAGCTAAGACCTTCAAGAATGGTGGAGTGAGGAAGAGTGTGGGGCTCAAGGGTTTTTATATAGGAAGATTAGAGCCTTGTATAGAGGGAAGCTATACTTGCGCTTGAATTTGGAAAGGAGGAAGATAGATAAGGTTGAATTTTGCAATGTGGAGATGGCTACTCAGTTGGGTTGTACGAAGGGATGAGAGAGAAGGTGGGTTGAAAAGGGGAAAGTAAGGGTGAGAAAAAGAAAGAAGGAAACAGGGAAGTTGAGATGCTTTAATTGCCGAGAAAAAGGAAAATATTTTTGCCAATGTTTTTCAAGATATCCAGATAATTTTTGGCAAAGATCAAACGTGAGATTAAGCTTGAATCCTCAAGGTAATCGGAATCTTCTTGATGTATGATAGAAAAAAAGTTATTTATTAACTTTTGTCCATCAGTTGTGCTCTATTTATTTGTACTAAATTCATTCCAAGGCACTGAAATGTAATTTTCAGGCCATGTCAATTGAACCTAGGACTTGACAGCATACCTGATTAAATATGATAGTGGACCATCTCGTGGTGAACTTTAATTTTTCTATCCATGATTGAAGGGAGAATAATGGCGCCTGAAATTAACTTTACAAACTGAATTAGTCATGAGAGAGGGCTTCCCCTCAATTTATGTGTCAATGTTTAACATTCTGAGTTCGTGTCGGATAAAATTAAAGCATTCCTCACTCAAGGGCTGAGTGAAAATATCGGCTAGTTGATAATCCATAGGTACGAATGTAAGGGTAACATGCCCTTTTTCAACATGATCTCGAATAAAATGATGACGTACCTTAATATGCTTGGTGCGGGAGTATTGGACTAGATTTTTTATGATATCGGTAGTACTTTTATTGTCACACATTATATGGACTTCTTTGAGATTTATCCTAAGATCTCGTAATTGCTGCATTATCCAAAGTAATTGTGCACAACATGCACCTGCAGCGACGTATTCTGCTTCTACTGTTGAGAGGGCTATAGAGTTTTGTTTCTTGGAATGCTAAGAAACTAAAAATTGTCTAAGGAACTGACAAGTTCCTGACGTGCTTTTTCTATCAACTTTATAACCTGCATAATCTGCATCATTATATCCCACCAAAGAGAAATCTCCCCCTCGAGGGTACCACAGTCCTAAATTCTTAGTCCTAGCTAGGCATCTAAGTATTCATTTTACACACATTAGATGAGATTCTTTAGGGGAGACTTCAAACCTAGCACAAAGGTCTACACTAAACATGATGTCAGGTCAACTGGCTCTAAGATAAAGTAGTGAATCAATCATGCCTCGATAGACCTTTTCACTAATGGGTTGACCTTCTTTATCAAGGTCTAATTTTTCAGTTGTGGCCATAGGCGTCTTTATATGTTTGGGTTGATCCATTTTGTATCTTTTTAGCAGCTCATTTACATATTTGCTTTGGTTAATGAATATGCTATCTTTACATTGCTTGATTTAAAGACTTAGAAGAAGTTTAATTCTCCCATCATGCTCATCTCAAATTTTTTTCTCATGAGGTTGGAAAATTCTTCACAAAGAGAGTTGTTTGTAGCCCCAAAAAATATATCATCGATATAAATTTGAATAATTATGTAGTTATAACCTTTGCCCTTAGTAAATAAGGTTTTATCAATGAGTCCCCTTTTAAAATCATGTTATAAAAGAAACTTGCTTAATCTCTCATACCAAGCCCTAGGGGCTTGTTTTAAGCCATAAAGAGCCTTTTGAAGTTTATAGACATGATTGGGAAAGTCTGGATTTTCAAAGCCACATTTAAGAAGGCACATTTTACATCCATTTGATAAATATCCAGTAAAGAAGGCACATTTTACATAGACTTCTTCTTGCAAATATCCATTTTGGAAAGCACATTTTACATCCATTTGATAACGTCTTATATTCATATGTGATGCAAATGCCAATAGTATTCTTATTGCTTCTAGTCGTGCAATAGGGGCAAAGGTTTCATCAAAGTCAATTCCTTTTTCTTGATTGTATCCTTTAGCCACTAATTTTGCTTTATTCCTCATAACATTTATAGTTTTGTCCAATTTATTTCTAAAGACCCATTTAGTTCCTATAACTGGATGGTCATTTGGTCGAGTTGTAAGTACCCATACTTGATTTTGTTCGAATTGATTTAATTCATCTTGCATAGCATTTATCCAATTAGCACCCCTAAGTGCTTCTAGATGATTCTTTGGTTCTATGATTGATATCAAACCAAAGAATGCACAAAAATTATGTATAGATGAACGAGCTCTCATACATGTGGATATATCTATTAACAGATTATCCATTGGATGAGATGATTTACACTTGAAGTGTTTCTAGGTTACCTCTTGCTGTGATATACCAGGCGAGGAATTTTCTTCATTTGTGGGTTCCTCTTCTTCCTAAGGTGAGGAGTCTTTTTGTAGTTCTTATGGCTGTTCATTCGTAAGATTTGCTTCTTTTATTTTTTCTTCTTCATCGTCCCCATACTTATTCAAATGTAGATTCTGGGCTATAGAACCACTTAACACAACGTCATTAGATTCATCAAAAATCACTTGAATACTTTCCTCCATAGTTTTGGTGCATTTGTTATAAATTCTATATGCCTTACTATGCATAGAGTATCCCACAAATATTCCTTCATCACTTCTAGCATCGAATTTTCCTAGGTTATTTTTTCCATTATTATGAACAAAACATTTGCATCCAAAAGGTATAAAATACGAGATGCTGGGGCATTTGCCCTTAACTAATTCATAAGGTGTTCTTTTTAGGGTTGGTCAAATTAGTCATCGATTGAGGACATAATTTGTAGTGTTTATGGCTTTGGATTAAAAGCTTTGAGGAATATTGCTTTCGCACATCATTGTGCGTGCCATATCCTCTAGAGTGCGATTTTTTCTTTCCACTACACCGTTTTGTTGAGGTGTACATGGTGCTGAAAAATTGTGAATGATTCCATGGTTACTATAAAATTCATTAAATTCCTTTTGATCAAATTCTCTACCATGATCGCTTCTAATGAAGACGATTGGAGAGTTTTTGTAGACTTCCAATTGTTTACAAAGTTTAGAGAATTTTTCAAATGCTTCATTCTTTTCTTTTAAAAAGGATACCGAAGTAAAGCGAGAATAATCATCAACAATCACAAGAATATACTTACTATGCCCTAGACTTTGTATAGGTATGGGCCCACATAAATCCATATGAAGGAGTTCCAGCGATCTAGTTACGCTAACATTATTTTTAGACTTAAAACTGCTATGCACTTGTTTTCCTCTAGCACATGCTTCACGGTCATATTTAAAATTACATGTTGAGAGTCCACGTACTAATTCATTTTTGACTAGTTTCTTGATGATGAGCACACTTGAATGGCCTAATCTACGATGCCATAGCCAATTGTCTTCGTGGTGTGAGACTTTAAAGCATGATAAATTATGTGAGGGGAGGTTATCGATGTCTTTCTAGGTCCATTAAGAGTAACTTTTCCAGATTGTTTATTTTTTACAATGCAGTTTGATAAATCAAATGTTACGAGGTTTCCCTTATCGTACAGTTGAGATATACTTAAGAGGTTAAATTTTAGGCCATCCACAAGATACATTATCAATGGACTTGGATGGACTTTACCGATTTTTCCAACACCAATTATTTTGCCTATATGTTTGTCGCCGAATGTAACATTCCCAAGTTCTTTCTTTTTGATTTCGGTGAATAAGGAGGCATTACTGCTTATGTGTCTTGAACACCCGCTACCAAGGTACCATAAGTCTTTCCTAGCTTTCAAGCACACCTACAAAACAAGAAATCAAGCCTTTCTGCTACTTTTGACGTTAAATTTGGTTCCAAAATCATTAGTTATCATTCCAGGTGGTCTCGTTCCTTTAGGAACCCATATTTGAATGACTCTATACGATGATTTTTTAAATGGGCATGAATGGGTAGTATGACCAATTTTGGATAGTAATTGCATGTTCTTGTGCCCTCTTTATGTGGTGTGGTTTTAACAAAGAGATTATTATAGGGGTTTTTGTGTTAGAATGATTGTATCCAATTCATTTTTATTAAATGATGCTCTTTGGGTACATAGCAATTTATCCAAGTTTTCTTGGCCTTTTGTAAATTTTAGAATTATTTTGTGATCTTTGTCACATTTGGCTTGTAATTCTTCATTTCTATTTTCTAGGCCTCTAATTTTATCATGAAGGTCATTGTTTATTTTTTCTGGAGCTACATTCTTTTGTTCTAATTCTTTAAAATTTCTCTTGAGATCTTTATACTTAGATGAATATCTTTGTTCTAATTTAGCGAAACTCACCAATGCATTGATTAATTCTTCTTTAGAACATTCATAAAGAGTCGCAATATCTACCTCATAGCATTTTCGAGCTCCTCATCTTGTTCTTCTCTTACCATGAGAGATACGTTAGCGGTATGCGCCTCATCGCTTTCACTATCACAGGTGTCGTTATCGTTCCAAGCTGCGATCATTGCCCACTTTTTTTCTTTCTTTTTGAACCTCTGTGATTGTCCCATTTTTTGAATTAGTAGGCAATCATTCAACAAGTATCCTGGCATGCCACATCCATAATAAGAACTGATATTAGTGTTACCTTTATTGAAAAACTTACCTTTGGAGAATTTTTCATTTCATTTTGATGTGGATCCTTTTAAATTGAATCCCCGTAGATTAAATTTTTTCGTTAGTCCCATTTTGTTGAGGCCTTGGACGATCAATGAGAATGCTTCTTTATCCTTGTCATGGATTTCTTCCTCCTCGAAGGTAGAATCTTCTTGTGTAGCTTTTTAGGGCTATTCCTTTCTTTGAGCTTTCTCCTTCATCTTCTTTGAGATGAATCTCATGTGTCAAGAGTTTTCCCAAAAGATCATCCAATTCCAATTTTTTGAGGTCTTGAGCTTCTTCTATTGTCGTAACTTTCGGTCCCCATTTATTCTTTGGAAGGCATCGAAGAATCTTTCACACCATTTCTTCGTTTGTGCAAGTCTTACCAAGTGATTTTAGGTTATTGGTGATGTCAGTGAATTGAGTAAACATATCTTTTATCGATTCATCTAATTACATTTTGAATAGTTCGTACTGATGTATGAACATATTCTTTTTGGTTTCACGAACTTGGCTTGTCCCTTCATAAGTCACAATTAGTTTGTTCCAGATTTGCTGAGCTGTATCACATGCAGAAATACAGTTATATTCGTTAGCATCTAAACTGTAATAAAGAATGTGCTTAGCTCTTAAATTCTTGATGAGTTTTTCCAAATCAACACTTGTGTACTGATCTTTTGGTTTATCAATGAACTTGCCCTTGTCATATTTAATCTTAGAAATAGAGTAAGGTCCATTGTTCACAACTTTCCACAATTCTATATCAGTAGATTTAATAAAAATTTGCATTGCATATTTCCAATAAGAAAAGTTTGTTCTTTTAAATAGAGGGGCTCTAACACTAGAGCAGTCTTCAATGTTGACATCTCTAGAAAAGGCTATGATTGTAACCCACTCGACTTTTAGGTCAAAGATTGGCTCTGATACCAATTGAAGAGTCAGATCGCCTAAGAGGAGGGTGAATAAGGGGATCACACAAATTTTAAAAACAAAATCGAAAGCAGGAACAGAAATTAAAATGAGACAATACTCAACGATATTTTAACAAGGTTGGGCCTCAATCAGGCTTAAGTCCCCACTTAGAGTTATCCAACTCTAAGATTCACGCTCTACTTCTTTTATTAAGATGAAGTCTCATAATCTCTCAGAGCTACCTCACTCTAGGCATCCCAAGTACTTAAATCAATCTCTTGATTTAAGTATGGGGGAGTTGTGACCTCACACCAACACCTAAGTTCACTCCTTAATAAAGCATCCACAATTCACTCACAACTCTTGGTCACAAAATAATACTCAGTACAATAATTTAAAGTAAGTGCTCAATGCCATTTTTCATTCACTGCCTCTATGTCTTTTTCTTCCTTGGTTTGGGCTGCTATTTATCAGCTTCAGCACTTATCTACCAAATATAGAAGTTCTGCCTAGGGTATGCTGAAATGGCATTTCAGGCCTTTGATTTTTGCTCATCAGCTTCTGATTTGATTCTCTTGCCTTTCTTGCCATGATTTAGGTTGATGTGATACTGCACAATATTTTCTGAAGATATTGCAGGCATGCATTCTAAAATCAAGGGATAATATTGTTTGACTGCATCATATCTATCCTTGATTGGTTTGCAATTAATCAATCAATTAAAATCATGCCAAATCTCTTAAATTGATTCCTTAAAATTTGAATTTCAAATTTTGATTTAGCTAAACAATTTCCATGATGGGCTTCAATTAAACTGGCAAATAATAGTCACACCCACATTCTTTCCTTGTGTATCCACCTATTTGTCTTGATTCAATTTGTCCAATCTCTTTTATTTTTCATCCAAGGCTTTGATTAATTTTGTGTTTCATCAAAACCTATTTAGCCACTACGGGAGTCAACACTAAGTATATCTCATCATATTTTAAATAATATTACTTTGTAATAATTTAAAATTTTGACGTTATAATTGAAAGATAATTGTAATATCAATCTTGTTATTCTCAAATATCCTTTCGTTTGGTCTCATTTCTGATTGACCTTGAACTATGATGCTAGCATTGAGCAATAGGCGCTTCATGTTTGTGTTAGGATCAATCCACTAATAATGTATACTTGATTAGGTAACAGTAAGTTAGTCAGCAAAAAATGTCAAATTTAAGTAGATTATTAGTGGGCCAAAAACACATTGACTTGTGACATGCTCTAAACAAGATGGCCGATAAATGAACCAATCTATTATTAACCTTATTTTAATATAAGGGTCGAGCCATGCAACTCAAAGGGGGTTTAACTCTTTGGCCCCCGTACCTGATATTCATATATTATAATGGAAAGTGCGATATTTTCAACCTTATTTTAAGAAATTACAATTACGGTACTTTTTCATTAAATATGAATAATTTTAAGTAATAAATATGTTGAGTTTTTAATTGTTGATAAAAGGGAAAAATCTCACATAAAAGGTGCTCTAAATCCATAGGGTTGACTTGAAACCTGCTAAATCAAAATATATCCAATCTTATTTTACATAAACCGAAATATTCCCAGTCTATATTCTATCTTAATTCGTATATGTTTGACCTAATTTTAATCCGGCTGCCTAAACTGACATGCCTATCATTGACTCGTTAAATAGTAGAGTTCATCAACATTCACTGGAACACCATTTTCTGCTAACATTTAAAATTCAAAGACATAATTTTGTTTTAGAAAAATCTTAATGAAAATGTAGATATGACAAAATTTGACGAACAAAAAAATTTTCTGTGGCCTATTTTCTGAATTTGTGAGATACAACAAAATACAAAGGGTGAAGTCATGAACTTTTCAATCGAATTACAAATCTTGACACTACATTAATCCTATTTTCATTTTCCATGCACACAATTGAGGCTTATCCAACTAAAGATGGTTCGGCACTAATGATTTTTTTTGGGGGCAGTGAGGAAAAGAAGAAGGTTGGCGATTTGGAGTTCCCTCGCTGCAGCCCAAATATAAGCTGGAATTGCAAATATTGTTGACGTGTTATTATTAAATAGAGAGAGAAAATGGTATGATTGAATAGTCTGAGGATGTCACAACTTATAATTTATGTAAAATTATCTTTTTATACATAGTTTTTCATATTTATCGAATCGTATGTATGATACGCTTTCACGAATGGGGTTGATCCATTTAAAATGCCAATTTGTATTTGTTGGTATAACAAACGAATATTAAAGATTTACAGCTCATAACAAAATGTAATCATTAAAATTTGGTGATTTTAAATCATAAAATGCATAATTTAAATCAACGCAAGATATTTAAGAGTGTCTTGCAGCAAAACGTGTATCATCATCCTTTGTAATATAAGTAAAGGTATCACACTATCACAGGGGAAAAGATGTAGTAGTTATAGCGGAGCAGCGTGAAGGTGACATAGTAAAAGCAAAACTATTGTATTGTACATGAATATGAGCAAAATCTCTTAATTTGACATAAACAAAACTATTGATTCCACTGCATATACAACGAGCTAAAGGATAGTCAGTTGTCCCTTTCTAGCTAAAAGCTATGTACAAGTACTCGGTGGCAGCTTTAGAATTGCGAATAAGATGACCATGACCAATAACTACCCAAGGACAATATGATCGCCCTCTCCACATCCTCAGTTGCTTATCATCGAAGAATGAAGATAATGTACTCCGTGAAAGTCGAGTCACAAGGCAACATGATAGGACCATCAGTTGCAACTCCAAACTCTTCTTCTGCCATTCTAAAGAGCTCTATAAGAATTTTGCTCTTAAGAAATGTTAAGGGGATCATAATTGTCTTTGATCTATTTTGTAAACAATAAAGTGACCCTTATCGGCCACTGCTTTTGCCCACGAGATCCTTCTTCTGCTAGCTGCTGCTAGCTTTTGCCACTTTCTGGCCATCTGGATGAGCTTCTTCGTGCTGATCACATTTGAGTCTTACAAAATAAGGGAGAGAAATGATGAAATTTTTAAGTACTTGGAAATAAGGATTAGAAAATAGCTTCTGAATTTTTGGTTTGCTTGACTCATGCTGAGTGGTTGCCATAGTTTTTTATATTGCTAGTTCTCGCAAAGGTAAGTCCCATCACTTTAATGTTGCTTGTCTTATGGAGATTCATTGGAAACAAAACCATGTGCAGTGTTCCCAACAAATTGAGCAATTTGTCATTTTCTGGCAAGCTGCTAGATGTCAGAATGAACCGGTAGATAGGTGATTAGCTAGTATTTTGATAAGCACCACATAATGCCTATCTTTTAATTGTCATACAAAAATGTACTTCATATCTGCATCATAAGCCATGGAAATGGTGCCCTTCTACCTTAGCCAAGTCAATGCATAATATACCAAATTGGAGCATACCATATGCAGGGGGAACAACCATGATAATAACATAATTTGCTACTTTAGCAGTAGACTGAAGAGTGAAATTGAAAATGATTTTTTTTTTAATGATTGATTGGTACAAAGTGGTTGGACAAGCCAAACTACTGAAATGGCCGTTCACTGAATTGTATTCCATTAAGATTAAATACTGTGACCAACACTGAGGGGTACCTTATGGGGTTTGATCCAAAAAAAAAAAAAAAAAAAACCGTTGAGGGGAACCTTTTCCATTTTCTAATTTTTGAAATGGCTGTCGATTGAATGGATGTTGCTATTAACTTTTAGGTGCTCTTCACCTTTTTTCTCTCGCCCCTTTTCGAGTCCCAAGGTGCCATTCAGTTAACTTATCAATGGCTTATCTATTCATTTCGAGTCATTTGTGCATCTAGTTCTACACTTTTCGTACATGTCAACAACTAAAGCATGCTCTAGTCAGGAGTTAGCACTTCAACGGACGAAGCTGGCATCGACATTATTACTATGTCATTGTCACCTTAAATACCCAAACACAAAAGTGCATAGAACAATTAGATGAACGCAAATCCAAAACAACGTAACCAAATCAAATTCACATAGGAAGACACCTCCTTTTTAACTCCATAAGGTTAGTTGTTGTAAACAAGCTAGCTCCAAACTAATTCTTCCAAATCAAAGGCTACATCTGAGTTGAATACTATATTTCCTAGCCTTACCTGCTACAACTTGCATGCTCCATTTGGCTTTAATCCTCCTTGTTGTTGCTATTTTATCCAGCGGATCTCTAATCACAATGACCAAGCCCACCATGTTGTCTGGTGGGAGAAATTCTACATCAAGTGAGTTAAACAGGAACGTTGGAATGTTGGACCAACGAGTTTCTATAAGAGTTGGACCCAAAAATGTTAGGATTAAAATTGAAAGAATTGGATGCGACAAGAATAAAGTACGAAATAAGATAAAGTAAGATAAAATCAAAACTCATAAAAATCATACCAAGAACACCAAACTTACATGGAAGACCCAAATCGGGTTCCAAGATGATTGAAAAATTCACTATGAGATGAGAGTAGCAACTTGTTCTCAAAGCAAATTGCCTGAGAAAGAAATCAATGAAAGTGACGACTAATTCACTCAAAACTCTCTCACAAATCTCAGAAAAACTAGTGGATTTTTTTTTGGTGGGGAAGAATTACGTAGATGATGATGAAAATTGTTTTTTACATAGATGATTACATGAACTTGATCGTGGTCCCCTTAAATAGTAATAAAGGCAGTCATAACCTCCCTTGGTCAATGCTCTGCCATAAAATCTTAAATAATGCCTAGTAAAAATGCCGCACGCATTGGGAGAAAAGCCACATGACTAAATATAGCAATGGATTATCTCCAAACCCAAAGTATACTTCATGGAATTGGACAATTATTAAACTAATCACATACCAATGTATTTTGGGCCTCACAATCAACAATCTCCACCTTGAACCAAAATTTCCAATACTGTAAAACCACCAAAGAATCCCAAAGGGTAGAGCCTCGAAGGGCAATCATATGCTATGAATGCCGACTAAATTTAAGTAATGTTTGAACCTCTAGCAATAGGAAGTGGTATGGTAACCGTATATGTGGGATTATCCAATGTATGAATTTTCTTCACCATAATTTCTCCTGTAACAACAATATCACGAATAAAATTATACTTGACACTGATGTGCTTGACCTTGGAATGATAAGCATCATTCTTAGTAATAGGATTGCATTATCTATCAAAAAATACAACTATCATATCTAGTGCAACACAAAGCTAAATAATAAAGCCTCGCAACCAAGTAGCTGCTTTCATACCTTTAGTTGCAGCAATAGACTCAACTTCAGCAGTAGATAAAGTTCTAATAGATTGTAAAGATACTTTCCAAGAAATAGCAACCCCACATAAAGTGAAGATGTAACTAGAAATTGAATGCCTACGATCATGAACACCGGTATAATCAGAGTCAACATAACTAACAACATCAAAAGTTTTGGACTCGGTTTTATCAAATACCAAACTCTTATCAAGAGACCCTTTCACATTGCAAAGAATCCATTTCACAGAATCCTAATGATCCAAACTAGGATTATGCATAAAGTGGCTCACAGCACTAACTGCATAGGATAAATAAGATCTAGTGCAAACCATAGCATACATGAGACTAACAACTTGAAATGGGTAGATAAAGGAGTGGACACTGATTTACAATAACTCATATTGAATCTATCACGTACTTTTTAAATATACATCTTTTGAGATAGGTAGAGTTTATCTGCCTTACGATCCCTATGAATTTCTATGCCAAGGATTTTCTTAGCTGCACCAAGGTCCTTCATTTCAAACTCATCAATAAGTTGAGATTTCAACTTGTTGATCAAGGATTTGTCCTTAGAGGTAATGAGCATATCATCAACATATAATAGAAAATAAGCAAAGGAACCTTCAAATTGCTAAGAATACACACAATTATCATACTAACATCATGTGTAACCTTGTCGAATCATAAAGGCATCAAACGCCTTGTACCATTGTCGCGGTGCATGTTTAAGGCCATATAAAGACTTCTTCGAGCGACACACAAGATTTTCCTTTCTAGGAACAATAAATCCCTTGGGTTGCTTCAAGTAGATCTCTTCCTTAAACATGCCATGGAGGAATGCTGTTTTTGACATCTAGTTGTTCCAACTCCAAATCAAATAATGCAACTAAAGCAATTAGCACTCTAGTGAAGGTATGGCGAACAACAAAAGAAAATATTTCATCGAAGTCAATACCTTCATTTTGCTTGCAACCATGAGTAACCAAACATGCTTTTCGTCTTGTATCTTCAATCCAAGGAATGCCTTCCGTACGCTTGTAGATCCACTTAGTAGTCAAAGCACGAAGGCCTTTCAATAATTCACATAACTGTGAAGTCCTATTTTTGTGCAAACCATCCATTTCTTCTTGCATTGCCATAAGCCAATTTGAGGAATTAGGACCAGAGATAGCTTTAGAATAAGTTCAAGGTTCCACACCTTTAGGAGTCTAAGGTCCAATAGCTAGAGCACATGCGGTCAACCGACTCTCATCATCAGTTGCATAACGAGCACGCTTTCTAATAGCTCTTCATGCTCTATCATGAGTAATAGAGTACAAATTCCGGTAAAACCCCAAAAATTCCTATAATTATAAATATTTGTTTTATAAAGTGGAGCAACTTAGAGGTCTTGAGCTCATAAGATGATCAAATTTTTGGGTAATTTAAGATGGTAGTTTTAGGAGTTAGTTAAATCAATCAAAGCAAAAATAATATGTAATTTTTAGTTCTTTGCACCTAAAAATTTTGAAAAATTTCAATAAAGATTTTTTTTATGAAAGTGAAGTTTTGAATCAACAAATTTTTCCCCCTATCAACTGTGTTCAAGGGCGAAAACAAAAATTTGATTTCCTCTCCTTGTCTTTCCTGTTTCATCTTCTGCCTCTAACTTCTTCCCTCCTTCCACCAAACCCTAACCCTAGAAAGTTTTCCCCCACACTTAAGTAGTCCACACACACATCTCTCTCTCTCTCTCTTTCTCTCTCTCTCTCTCTCTAACTCGCAATCTCTCTCTCTCTCTCTAACTCACACCCTCTCTTTCTCTCTGTCTCTATCTCATTCTCTCTCTGTGTTTCTCTCTCTCCCGTGCCCTTCCCCTTTCACCTGCAGCCTCCAGCCAACACCGATGCCTCCACCATGCCGGCGCTGCCCTCGTGTCGCTACCAGCAGCCAACACCAACCTCGCTGTCACCTAGCTGCTCATTTTCTTCTTTCTTTGGGGTGTGTGTGGTTAGGGTTCATGGAACCCTAATTCAAGCTTTCTTTCCTTTAAATTTTTTTGTTATAAACCTTCATATAGTTTAATGAATCTGAGTTATTTTTATGTTTTCTTTGACTTTTCACATTTGGGTTGCTGAGTTGAAGGATAAAAAAATAATCTAATTTTCTTCCTTTTTTTAAAAATCTCTCAGAGGTAAAGTTTGATCTTTAACCCTCAATGTTTTAGAGCCTGGATTGAACTAGGGAATTGGAATTTGTGGTTTCAATGAAGGGGACATGGCATAATTGCATTATGAAGGCTTCGAAAAATGGGTGATAATGTTTGAGACCAAAAATTTGGGAGATTATCGTTCCTGCTACAAGCAAAATGTAGGGCAATTTTGAGAAATTTCAGGTTAATATTGGCTTATTGAAAATTTGTGAAATTTTTATGGTTTATATATTTAGAAGACCCCTGTACCTAGAATTTTGAATCGTGTCAATTGGAGTTAAGATCAAAAAGTTATGATCGAAATATGAAGACTGTACAAATCTGGACTATATTAGGACAGTTTAAGAACTTGGCTGAATTTTAACTTGCTAAGACTAGAATCAGCTATTTCTTATAGATGAAAATTGTAGGAGATGAATTGATCTTCCAAAATGGTTTTAATCTCCAAAATCCAATATCTAGAATGTGAGTTATGGCCTCTAGAAGTTGGACCTAAATTCTATCCCTAATCTGGATAGTCCATATAATGGTTTAATTAAAGAGATAAAATGTCAAAAGTTCACTAAGAATTATTTTAAGAGTCCAACTTGTTAATTAGGCGTAGAAATAGGTTTTCAAATGTGTTATGAGCCATAATTCATTATGTTTAATTTTGGGCTAAGGGTAAAGTCTAATAAAACTGTCTTTAGAAATTGAATAGACACAAGTTGAAAACTCGAGCTCAAGCTTAGGCATCACTTTTGGTCAGGTAACAATCTTGCCCTAATCCCTTGAACATCCCTTTAAAAATGCGCTTTATGTGTTGTGAGATTTTAATGTTATTCTTGAAGCTTGGCGTGAATACTTGAAATGTTTGAGTGTGCCTTTAAATGATTTGTTTTGACATGCCTTAAAATGGTTTCAGACCTCTATTGGGTCATGACGGGTTGGGCTAATTGAAAATTTGGGCATATGACTTACTCTAAAATGGGATAACTAAGTGAATGAATTACTCAAGAAGAGGGAGGTTTACTCTGGACCATAAGAAGGTCGTATAGCCTTCTTCGAGTATGTGCATGCATGGTTAGCAGCTGTGTGCTATCTTTTTAAGGACATGGGATAAGTTATCAGTAACTGTTCAATCAACGGTAGGCCATGAACTGGATAAGCAGCTGCATCCAAACCAGATGTAGGCCATGAGATCTAATGGGGTTACTTGCCTTTATGTTGCAAACTGAACTAAGAAAGATTTAAATGAACTTAAAGAAGTGGATCAGATTGATTGGCCACCACGTATGAATTATTTGGGTTACTTTTCCCCATCCTCAACACTGTTTGAAATGAATTTACTTGTTTTTTGATTGTTAGGGGTGGTTGTTATTGAGCTTTGTCCCACTCTTTAAAATGTTTTTTTTAGGTGACCATAAGGATGGGATGTTCCTTTATAGCGAGGTCGTTAATGCACAGGAGTTATAAACTATTCTCTGAAATAAAATTTTCTAGAGTGGACATTTGGTTTAAAATTATCATGTTTAACTTGACTCTTACGGCTTGATGTAACATTAAATGTTCAATAATAGACTTCCTATTATACTCAACCTTATGTTTCGTGAAAAGAAATACGGCGATAACATCCCGTTAGGTTATCTGCTGCCACGTTTGTTAAATATTAATAACTACTGGAGATTAGGAATTTTGGGGTGTTACAATCCTCCACCTGAGGCTCATCAGGACTTGAGGTGATAGAATTTGGCTCATTAACATGGACCTCATTACTAGAATGAGGTAATGTAACTCCACCTGGGAGTGTATTAGCAGGAACCTCTAACCCCTCCTTCTTACTAGCATCTTATTGATCATCTATACTACTAGAAGAAGCAGTAGACTCTTTCCCAGGAGAAAACATAGCAGACTCATTAAAAGTAATATCCTGACTTTGAATGACCTTTTTGGAACCAAGACACCACAAACCGTATCCCTTGGACTCAGATGCATAACCAAGAAACATGCATTTGATAGCCCTGGGGCTAGCCTCCCATTATTAACATGAGCATAAGCAGGACATCCAAATGCTCTCAAAATGGAATAAGCAACAGGATTGTTTGACTAAACTTCTTCCATGACTTTGAAGTCAATAGAGGAATGTGGAGACCGCTAAATAGAATAGCAGGCTGTTGAAGCAACCTTGGCCCAAATATCATGGCAACGCCATAAATTAGCATTTGAGAGCATGCAACAAGCTCTCTCTAATAGAGTCCGATTGTGTTTTACAACCCCATTTTGTTGAGGCTTTCCAACTAGAGTCTTGTGTCTATCAATACTATGAATTATGTAGAACTCATTGAAATTTGACTTGTAAAATTCAAGGCCATCGTCAGTCCTAAGCTTCTTGATTTTCCTACTAGTCTCGATCTCAGCAAGGGCTTTAAATTTCTTAAGCATAGGAAATGCTTCATTTTTATGTCTCAAGAAATAACCCAAACCTTATAAGAATAATTATCCACAAAATTCAACATTTAGCTTTTTCTTTCAAATGAAGGAGCTTTAGAGGGACCACACAAATTAGAACAAATGTAATCTAGGATACCCTTGGTATGGTGCTGCAGTAAAAAAAACTGACTCTCTGTTACTTGCCAAAAACATAATGATCACGAAAGTCAAGTTTACCCATACCTTCAATGCCAAGAAGACCTCTTTTGCTTAGGGTAGTCATGCCTTTCTCATTCATGTGGCCAAGATGAGCATACACAAATGAGTGAGATCAACATCAGATGATGAAGAGGTGATAGTAGCAGAACTTGTCACAAGGGTGCCTTCAAAAATGTAGAGACTACCACATCACAGACCTTTCATAAGTACAAGTGCTCCCTTGGAAACCTTCAAAGGTCTACCTTCAGCTAAATACCTGCAATCATTAGACTTAAGAGACCAAGTTAAATAAGGTTGTGCTTTAAATCTAAAATGTGATGAACATTTGTCAAGGTCCTCAGAATACCATAATAGGTTTTCATATGAATGGTTCCAACACCCATAACATTACATTGAGCATCATTGCCCATCAGCATGACACCTGAATCTAGCGGCATATATGTTGAAAACGAGTCCCTAAAGGGACACTTATGATAAGTGCAACCAGAATCTAAAACCCACTCAATAGTAGACCTCTTATTGGTGATGGTGCATAACACATCACCGTCTAACTCAAAATCAATAATAGAAGATTCAATAGATTTTTGAGGTTGTTCATTCTTCTCATCCTCCGTATTTTTCAGTCTATAACACTTAGCAACTAAGTCCCTAGACTTTTTATAACATTTTTAAAATTAGCTGGATTTACGTCTTCTAGACGTTGAATGGGAATTTCTCCTACTTGTGCCCTCTTTTTCAAATGTTCTACCTCTTACAGATAAACCCTCAGCTTTATCAGATGAACGCACTTCGAGATCAAATTTTTCTTTGGATAATAGACTAGCTTTAACGTCCTCAAAAGATAATGTATCATTGTTACTATATAACAAGATTTCTCTGAAGAAATTGGCAAGGAGACTATCAACAAAATAGCTTTGTCCTCATCCTCAATTTTCACATCCATATTCGCCAAATCAATGATAATTACATTACATTCATCGAGATGGTTTGAATACCAGTACCTTCGGGCATCAAAAACATGTATAAATGTTCTTTGAGACGAATTGTGTTAGCATGAGTCTTAGTCATGCATAGTGTCTCCAATCCAAGCCAAAGATTTGCTTTGTTGGTCTTCTCGAGGACTTCATGAAGGACATGCGGTGCCAGGCACAATTGGATGGTTGAGAGTGCTTTCTCATCGAGCTGCTCCCATTGCTGCTCGGCCATGGAAGCACGTTTATTTTTCTACCCAACGAGCACCTTCTTCAATCCATTCTGAGTAAGAACAACCATCATTTAGACCTTCCAAATATTAAACCTCATCTTGTCATCAAATTTGGGAATATCAAATTTCGTGATGGCTGCCTTCCTCGATTTGGCCTCTAAGACCACTTGTTAAAATCAAAATTTATAGAATCGGATGCAACAAGACGAAATCACGAAATAAGATAAAGAAATATAAAGTCAAAAATCACACCAATAACACCAAATTTACGTGGAAAATTCAAATCGATCGGGAAAAATCATGGGCGACGATACGATGATCGAAAAATCCACTATCAGCTGAGAGTACAAAATTGATCTTAAAGCAAATTGCCCGAGAAAGAAATCAATGAAAGTGATTACAAGTTCACTCAAAATTCTATCACAAATTTGAGAAAAACAATGGGTTATTTTTTTCGGTGTGGAAAAATGACATAGAAGATGATGAAAATTATTTTGTCGTGGATGATTAGATGAACTTAATCATGGTACCTTTAAATAGTAATAAAGTCAACCATAATCTTCCTTGGTTAATGCTCTGCCATAAAATCACAAATAATGCCCAATAAAAATGCTGCATACACTGGGAGAAAAGCCTTGTGACTAAGTATAGCAATTGATTATCTCCAAACCCATAAGTAGACTTCATGGAATTGGGAAATTAAATTAATCACATGTCAATGTATTTTTGGGCCACACACCCAACAAAAGACAATAGCCTAAATGTTATTTTCAACTCACATGTAACTTTCAGTATAAAACTCCTCATCCCATCCTAAGCCCACCTGCATCACGCGTATTGGGGTCATACTTAAATTTTAATTATGTTTTGTTAAGGTGTGTCGATTTGAATGTAATTGGTTATCATAATGCGAGCTTCATTGTAGTCGTGAACTAGGTAGCTCTGTAGTTGGGCCTTGGATTCAGTCCGAGAGAGGAGCTAAATGAGAAGACCTGATCGATGGCCATCAGAATCCATTCAACAGTATGGTTTGACCAAGGGAAGGGAGAAAAGAATAATACAATCCTTTTCCAAAGGGCATGTATCTTCGAGAATCAACTTAATTAGAAACAAACTCTATGTAGCCAATTAGGGAGTCCTAATGTAATATCTTTGAGATCTCTTTTAACTCCTATATAAGTAAGCATTGATCATCACCTAGGGTAAGACATTCTAAGCCATCTGAACCAATTCTACACCTACTTTTCCTTATCTATCTTGAGTGTTGGATGCTCTATTTGTGCTCCATTGAGTTCTGTTGGAGGTTCCCTGGCGGTAGATAACCTTCACTATCCATCAAAGCAGGCGGAGACTCCTTAGCCAGAGCCGAGACACATAATTTACAGAAATAGCAGTGCATAATTGATTAAGATTACTGCTTAGAATTTGTTCCTGTTCGAAATTTTATTTGTCATTTATCATTTATCATTTATCATTTATTATTAAAATTATCCAATTTGTCACTTTATTTATTCAATTAAATGCTTTCTAAGTTCTGTACACGTTGATAAAGTGATATCATTTTAAGTTTAATTTGCTGTGGCCCGGCAGATTTGCTCAGTGGGTTTTAGTTGGGATTTATGCCCAACATTTAATATCCTTTTTTATTAGAAATCCTTATGGGATTATTGTTCGAGTTTTTTAAGGATTAAAGAGTTTACTGGATTGGATAATGGATGTATTCTGCTGATATATCTCCTAGTTCCAAGCTTCTGTTGGCCATCCGCTAGATCTGGTAGCTTTTTGGTTGTTAAAGGCAGATAGTTTCGCACTGAGCTTATTGTAGTCGATAAAGGTATTCTTGATGAGTTTTTTTGGCCATTCTTGATGAGTTTTTAGTACCCACTTTTCATATTTATAAAACAATTCAATTATTAAATGAATTTTAGTTATATATTTTAAGCATTGGTGCCATTAGTGTAGAGTTCTCCTTGAAGCAATACAATAGGATTAACAGCTTGTTGAATCTCAATATAAAAGGCTACACTTGAAGAAATGTTACCACTGCAATACGGATATTCCATCTATAAGGAGAGTGCTCCAGGCCGACATGCTTCTACTTAGGCCACTTCCATAGGCCGATCTATTTGTTGGGTAGGGCTATCCATGGATACTCCTAACCCAAAAAGCAATTCTACTGAGTTATTTTGGAGGTCACATAAATATATGTGGACACCATACCTAGAGCTGGCAAAAATTCAGGTTCAGGTCGAATTCAGGTTGGGCAAATCAGACAATGCCAAAATTTGAATAAGAAATTGATGTCCAATATCTGATCTTTTTCGGTTCGGATAATTCAGGCAAGACTAAATTCGGGTCAAAATCGAGTTCAGACAATAGAAATATAAAAAATGTTGTGTCCAGATTTAAAATTCAGATGAAAAATTCATGACCGTACCCGATTTTTGCTGAGCCGGTCAAATTCGACTATTTGAATTGGACAACTTTTTGCTAGCTGTAAATATACCCCATCCACATAGTTATATTTTTAATTTTTTAAATATAAAAAATATAAATGTTGAAATTTGATAGAAAAATAAAATTAAATTAAACACACCAAAAAAACTTTATTGAGTTATTTGTAGTTTTATTTCATATTTCAGCGTGTTCATTTCATTTCTTAATGTTGATTTTTTTTTTTGAGGTTTTATTATTTGGTACTGATGATTTGTGTTACGTAACCAACAGTTTTAGTAAATAGAAGGAAATTATAACATACAACACAACATATGTATCAAATTCAAAATATGAAGAATTACAAAGAGCAAATGAGTGTCAGACTATCATTTTTTAAAATAAAAAAGTATGGTATATTGTATTATTATTGCTTATCGAGTTCCGCTAGTGTAAAAGTACAAAATGGAATGCTTGTAAAAAGAATACGCGAGATGAAACATCTATATAAAATATACTACCATAGTATACGTATCATATGATTTCTTTTGGGATAGTGTACATTAGTGATGACATTAATTGATAGATACCTCTATCCTAATTGTCTAAATCCGCCACTGCCTACTTCCAAATCCTTATCTTTTCTCTATGGTTCTTATCACTTAGTTGTTTATATTAACTTCTAATTGCAATGTCATATAACGTAATTTCAAATGTATTTTTTGTGTCCCTACTTGACGTCTTGACCTATACATAACGTTGCTTTTATTATTGTACGAATTGTGATTTCTCCAATTAATGGAGAAGTTTTTCAATACTTTTTTTTTGTTGATATTTTTCACAAATATTTTCAATAGTTCCTTCTGCACATGCGATGTTCCTATGCCTCACCTGTGACATAAATGCATGTTGTGGTACTTCACCGAGAGTTGAATGCCAATAAACTTCCTATTGATTGGCCATTTCTGGTCCTATATGTAATCTGCCTGCTTGCCATAATTAAGCAGAGCTAGTGATGATAATTCGATGAGTACTACCTTCAGTTCAAAATCGAATGCAAATCGAAATACAGCTTGCTCATCCTGTTAGGAAAGCTTCACATGGCTTCGTTGCCTGCGCACTGGCGTAGGACAAACAACTTGAAGTAGTACTATTTGGCAAGGAGATATATAAAATGCTTCCACTTCTCGAGATTCCCTCAAGCTAAACAAAACCTAAGTTCTTGTTCTCGGCTTTGCAACTTCATTCTGCATACACCTTTCCCTAGATCAAAGATGATCAGTACAAAAAAGCTCATCCAAATGGCAAAAAAGTGGCAGGGGCTAGCAACAACTAATTGGAAAAGGATTTCTTCGACGAAAGTAAGTGTGGCCGACAAGGGTCGCTTTGTTGTTTACACACTTGAAAAAAGACGGTTCATGATTCCTTTAACATATCCTAGAAGTGAGATCATTAGAGAGCTCTTCAGAATGGCAGAAGAAGAGTTTCGAATGGGGAGTGATTATCCTATCATGTTGTCATGCGACTCAAACTTGATGAAGTGCGTTATATCCATTCTAGTAAGGCATTTAACCAAGAAGGTCGAAAGAGCACTTCTCTTGTCATTGAGGGCTTTCATTTCTCATCGTCATACTCAAATCAAGACCAGAACAAACCACAATTACTAGTTTGTAGCTTTTAGGGATGCATCATGTATGCACGGAAGAAGGCCTTTGGCGGCATGCAAAGGCATTGACTTGTAGATTAATGTGAGATACAGTAATCACAGCATCATAGAGAATAGTAGAATATTAATGTTGTCTTTATTTATACTTTCGTTTTTCTAATCTTTTCCCATATACTTTGTTTGATAACAGCAGGTCTTGTACATTTTTTTTCTTTTTCTTTTTTATCCTTGAGGATCATAGTAGGTCTTTCTAATCAAGATTTTGTTCATAATCCACAGCTTTGCTTTGTATCATCCTTGTGCCTAATACAAACCATTTGCCCCAACAAACTCTTCTCTCCCCTCCCCCCCAAAGTGACTGATGTGTATAATCCCCAAAATGAACTTTTATTCTACATAAGAAACGGAATTTTATTACTTACAAAACAGTTGCAAAAATAGAAAAAACCCTTGGATCATTTTCTATTTGAGCCCACAAGCCCGCAAAGCCAACCATCAAGAGAGATTATTATGACAAGGCAAAGGGTTGACAATGAGAATATTCGAGAATCAACCAAATTAAAAGGATAATCTTATAGTTGAAGTTTCACAAATAGATTTTATACTCTAAACGGCCCCACATGAATCATCATTGGTCTTGAAGTGTAGATATGCTATAAAGGCCCATGCTTACCTTGTGCATACTTTAACATGGGGATTGTTGAAATTCGAACTTGAAACATCTTACTCACAAAAACTTTGTTCCGTGTTCAAGATCTACCCAACTCAACGACAAGTTTAAAGCTCGTAGTCGAAGATTCGAAGAAGAGGTTTTACATAGACATTCAAGTACGTAAAGGGGCCTTAAAACATCACAATATGCAAATATAGTCTTAATTTAGTGGTTAAAAATGAGTTCTCGAGCACATATATATGTTTATAGTTAAATATTTCATTTTTATAGTTTCTTTGCATTAATCTTTGCACTCTATGTTAAAGAAAACAAAAATTACTATGCATGAGATATGTATAATAGAAACCGGGCCTGTTCTTTTCGTGGTCGTGGATAAATTCTAAAATACCAACTTCAACCCACTTCAACCTACTTTAACCCACTTCAACCACTTCCACTATTTTAACCAAGTTCAATTTATCATATAAAAAAAATTCAACTCACTTTAACCTACTTCAACCTACTTCAACCCACCTCAACCTACTTCAATTCACTTCACCCTTTTACCCTCCCCAATTTACCCACGAAAAGAACAGGCCCTCTGTAAACACCCTACAAAATTTATCTCCTCACTTGAACTTATACACCCTTTTTCGGTGACCTCTTTCATATATTGCATTTTGAGAGCAGTTTGACCATCCATTTTCTATGTGTGTAATTGGCAAAAATTAGAAATTCATATGCTTATGGAATTGAAGTAGAATTCGAAACAACTTCAATTAATGGTAGTACTTTATTTTACAATTTTTTGATCATTTTAAATTTCATATTTTGTGCCAGTAAACGATAAAGCCCACAATGCATCCATCAACCTACTCGAGTTCAAGAGCCTAATTACTGTCTATAATGAAGTTTAGTGTTTAGAATTTATTCCTTGTAATTTGCACATGGGTATGTTTCAAACATTTCACCTGTAACATTGATGTTCTGGCCTATTTCTCACTGCATTGAATTGCAAACATCTTATTGATCGCTCATTTCTGGGCCAAATATGCCATGCAATTCGCATGTTGAACTTAAAACATGACAATATGATCAATACTAGCTTCAGTTGACAATGCTGGACAAACCAAGACCTGGCACGTTAATCATTTTAGGAAAATCTACATGGCTTTGTTGCCTACGTACCTATGTAGGACAAACAACCTAAGGTAGTATATTTGGCTAAGAGTTCTATAAAAGGATGCCCAATTCTCAAGATTCCGACAACACCAACTCAAGCTAGATAATTCTTTATTCCTTGTTTTCAATTCCTTCGTGGATCCGCCCAAGCAAATATTCAAAAATGCTCAGTACAAAGATGCTCATCCAAATGGCCAAAAAATGGCAGAGGCTAGCAAGACCAAGTCGAAGAAGGATCCCCTGGAGTAAACCAAGTGTGGCTGACAAAGGCCATTTCGTGGTTTATACAATCGACAGGAGACGATTTATGATACCTTTAACATATCTTAAGGGAGAGATTCTTCGGGAGCTCTGACGAATGACAGAAGAAGAGTTTGGAGTAGAAGGCGATTGTCCTATCACTTTGCCTTGTGACGCAAATTTCTTGGAGTATGCTACATGTGTTCATGGAAGGCATGCAACCAGGGAGGTTGAAGAAGCACTCGCCTTATCCTTAAGTGGTTGCAGTTTTTCATCATTATATTCAAATCAAAACCAAAGCAACCAGCAATTACTAGTCTATAGTTTTTAGGCAACGCCATAGGAAGTCCACTGTTGATATGTAAATACTGTAGAAAACTAGAAATATCATTAATGTTTAAGGATTATAAGACTTTCGCATACATATATTAATCAATATTTTGTGTTCTCTCATCTTCTACCAAATTCATTGTGAGATCACAATTTTTCTTGTGGATTAAAATTAGGAGTTTGGTGATTCTTCATTAGCCTTCTGTGATACAATTTGGATGATTCATCTTGTCCAAGTTGCCTCCTTTAGCAATTTATTGCGTATTACGTGTCAACCACAGAGGAAACTACAGACCCAGGGCAAAAACGGCACTTACGTACATACATACATACACAAATATATATATATATATATACACACACACACACGTATGTGTGTATGTATGTGTATTTATATATATACATACACGTGCGTGTCTATATATATATATATATATATATATATATATATATATATTAGGTTTCGTGGCCCAAAATCAAAGAAAGACAGGCAGGGAGTTGGCACGGGTAGGCCGTGCGGCGTTCCCAGTTCGGGCACAGGCTTCTTGGTGGCTAGGGTTTGCGTCATAGCGTACAGTCTTTTTGGCGGCTAGGGTTCTCCTCTAGGAGTTAAACCCTATATTTCTAGACTCTATATAAATAGACCTTGCCTAGGATCTAAAAGTGTTCCATAACCAAATAAACAGAAAACACATTGAGAGGTAGAGAGAGTTTTGAGAGAGATTACAAGAGAGATTTTAATCCTGCTAGTGGATCGAATCACTTGTTGTGATTATGATCACTTTGTACTCTCCGTGCTCATATAGTA
Organism: Carnegiea gigantea; assembly: GCA_029747015.1. Lineage (NCBI taxonomy): Eukaryota > Viridiplantae > Streptophyta > Magnoliopsida > Caryophyllales > Cactaceae > Carnegiea > Carnegiea gigantea. The sequence goes on from JAKOGI010002571.1 coordinate 88,367, forward strand.
GATTGATTGTACTCATCGCCGTCCATGGTTTTTCCCGCATTGGGTTTTCACGTAAATCTTGTGTGTTATTACTTTGTTCTTATTATCGCTCTTTAAATTTCTGAATATCTATTTCATCCTATCGCTTCCGCAACTAAAGTTGCTTGATTTTTCCTAACAAGTGGTATCAGAGCCTTGGTTAGAATATCTTCAATTATGAAGGTTGATATTCAGAAGTTTGATGGGGAGATTAGTTTTAATCTCTGGAAGGTGCAGATGAGAGCAGTTCTCATCCAGCATAGGTTATAAAAGGTTCTGCAAGGATCTCATAAGAAATCCAAGAAGATGACTGATGAACAATGGATAGTAGACCAAAAGAAGAGGCGTGAAACATTGATAGATGAGGAATGGAAAGAACTGGAGTTGAAGGCAGTTTCAGCCATTCAGTTGTGCCTAGCACCACATGTCCTGCGAGGGGTGCTCGATAAGGCAACTGCGGTGGATCTGTGGATTCGGCTGGAGGAACTCTGCATGACGAAGAGTCTAGCGAACAAGATCCGTTTGAAGGAAATGTTGTACACCTTTCGTATGGCTAAAGGTACCCCTGTTCAAAAATATTTAAATGAGTTTAACTCTATTCTTGTTGATTTGGAGAGTCTAGATGTAAAGATTGAGGATGAGGATAAAGCTATTCTGCTTGTTGTGTCTTTACCCCCTCCTATAAACACGTTAAGGAGATTATTCTATATAGTAATTCTGATACTATATCGTTTAAAGATGCCAAGTCTAATTTGTTGTCTAAAGAGAAATTTGACCATGATATCCATGTTGATCTGGCTAAGGGATTAGCTGTTAGGGGTAGAACAACTAAGAAAAAGAGGAACGGTAATAGGAAAAAGAACCGTTCTAAGTCTAGGAATCCTCATTCCAATAAGACCTGCAATTACTGCGGTAAATTGGGTCATATTCAGGCTAACTGCTGGAAGCTGAAGAATAAGAAAGGGAAAGAGGAAAAGGAGAAAATTGCTACAGCTGATTGTGTAGTAGAGTCAAAGTTTGATGGTGATGTTGCTTGCTACCATGTCTTTGGCCACCACCTCCGAGAAGGGGTTAGGTGATGATTAGGTTTTAGATTATGGTTGTACGTATCACATGTGTCCTTACAGGGACTAATTTGTTACTTATGAGCCTGTTGATACTGGGATTGTACTTATGGGCAACGATGATGAGTGCATAGTTGCAGGAATAGGTACTGTGTAGATTAAAACCCATGATGGTATAGTATGAACCTTGTCTAAGGTTCGTCACATACCTGATTTGACTCATTGTTTGATCTCTTCGGGTACTCTTGAGACTAATAGTTGTAGGATTATTATCAAGAATGGTGTTCTAAAGGTGATTAAGGGGGCTATGGTAGTAATGAAGGGACCGCGGCAGCGAAGTCTCTACATCCTACAAGGAACTACAGTTACAGGAGTAGCTGTACTTAGTACAACATCAGTAGATGTTAATGATAGAAGGTTATGGCACATGAGATTAGGCCATATGAGTGAGAAAGGGATGACCATTCTAAGTAAGAAAGTTGTCTGGGTAGCGCTGATACGTGTAAGATTGATTTTTGTGGTCACTGTATATTTGGGAAACAGAAGAGGGTGAGTTTCTCTAAAGTGAAGCATTGTATTCAGGGGATCCTTGATTACATTCATTCTAATCTGTGGAGTCTTTCAAAGGTTCCTTCTCTTAGAGGTAAGCGCTACATGTTGACTTTTGTTGATGATTTCTCACCCAAATTTTGGGTTTACTTATTGAGATAGAAAAATGAGACATTCTCCATGTTCAAGAAGTTCAAGGCTCTGGTTGAGAACCAAACTGGGAGAAAGATCAAGAAGTTTAGGACTGACAATGGTTTTGAGTTTGTTGAGTCAGAGTTTGATGAGTTCTATGCGGTGAATAGCATAGCTAGGTACAAGACTTTGATTGGAAAACCGCAGCAGAATGGAGCCAGAACGGATCAATAGGACTCAACTAGAGAAAGCTCGCTGTATGCTTTCTAATGCAGGGCTTTGGGATCGCAAAGCTTTCTGGGCTGAGGCTATTTCTACAGCCTGTTATTTGGTGAATCATTCACTGCACACCTCCATCGACTTTCAGATTCCAAAAGAAGTATGGTCAGGTAATTCTATTGATTATTCTGTTTTAAGAATATTTAGATGTCCTATTTATGCCCATGTGAATACTGGAAAGTTAGCTCCTAGGGTTGTCAAATGTATATTTCTTGGTTATACATCTGAGTCTAAAGGATGCCGCATGTGGTGTCCTGAGTCTAAGAAAGTCATTCAGAGTAGGGATGTAACTTTCAATGAGATTGTTATATTATCTTCTGGAATGGATTCTATTGTTCCTTCTACTGGTGCAGGTGATTAGGAGGACACCAATAACTGTATCGAGATAGAAGTGGGGACTGTTGCAGCTCAAGGTGGAGCTACTGATCAGCCTAATAGGGAGGCTCAGGTTACTGAACTTGGTACTATCAGTTCTGATCAACCTCAAGTGGAGGTTGATCACTCTATAGCTCGTGATCATCCTTGGAGGGAGATCAGGAGGCCTGCTCGCTAGAATGATGATGAGGGACTGATAGCATATGCACTTTCAGTTGCAAAGGAGGTGCCTGAGGGTGTGGAACCTTCAACCTATTCTGAAGCAATCTCCTGCCCAAGTCCACCTAATTGGATCCTAGCTATGCAAGAGGAAATGGAGAGTCTGGAGAAGAATCGAACTTGGAAACTATGTGAGCTACCTAAAGGCCGGAGAGCCTTAACTGCCAAATGGATTTACAAGAGAAAGGAGGGCATTACTAGAGTTGAAGATGCAAGGTGAAAAGCATGCCGGGTTGTTCATGGTTGCAACCAGAAGGAAGGTATTGATTACAATGAGGTATTTTCACCTGTTGTTAGACATACCTCCATTAAAGTGCATCTTGCAGTTGTTACCTTGTTGGATCTGGAGTTGGAGCAGCTTGATGTGAAGACTGCATTCCTTCATAAGGAGTTAGAGGAGGAGATCTACATGAAGTAATCTGAAGGTTTTGTTGTTCCTGGTTTGTAGATTGAAGAAGTCCTTGTATGGACTTAAGAAAGCTCCTAGGTAGTGGTACAAAAGGTTTGACACCTTTATGATTTCACAAGGATACACTAGCAGATGATATAATAATTGTGTGTATTTTAGAGAATATTCTGATAGTTCCTATATTTACTTGCTATTGTATGTTGATGATATGTTGATTGCCTCTAGCGATAAGTCCTTGATTAGCAAGTTAAAATCTCAACTCAATAAGGAGTTTGAGATGAAGGACCTGGGTGCAGCAAAGAAGATTCTCGGCATGGAGATTCAGATGGATTGAAAGGTTGGCAAGCTGTACTTGTCTCAGGGATACTATCTTAAGAAAGTACTAGGCAGATTTAATATGGGTCATTGTGAGGCAGTTTATGAGCCCCTTGCTGCACATTTCAGATTGTTTGCTGAGTGTTGTCCACAATCTGAGGAGGACATTGATATGATGTCTAATGTCCCTTATTCTAATGTTGTTGGTAGTTAGATGTATGCTATGGTATACACGAGGCCAAACTTGTCACATGCTGTGAGTGTGGTAAGTAGGTATACGCATAATCCTAGAAAGGATCATTGCAAAGCTGTGAAGTGGATCCTTCGCTATGTGAAGAGTACTGTTAATAAGGGGTTGGTACTTGATAGAAACAAAGCTGCTACATGTGAAGTTACAGGCTTTGTTAATTCTGACTATACTAGTGATCTTGATAGGAGAAGGTCCATATGTGGGTATATCTTCATCATGTGTGCAGGTGCTATCTCTTGGAAAGCATCACTTCAGTCTATTGTAGCTTTGTCTACTACAGAGGCTGAGTATGTTGCTGCTACTGAAGGAGTGAAGGAAGCTACTTAATTAAGGGGCCTTGTTATTGAGCTTAGAGTTCCACAGGCTACCACTGTGGTGTTTTCTGATAGTCAAAGTGCAATCCACTTGACTAAGAATGATGCCTACCATTCAAAGACCAAGCACATCAGTGTCAAGTATCACTATGTTAGAGATACAGTTGCTGCCGGTGAAATAGTTGTGAGGAAGGTTCACACTTGGGAGAA
>JAKOGI010002571.1:97500-100271 GCA_029747015.1 Carnegiea gigantea
CCTTGTTGCTCTTGAACCAAGTGGGGTAAAACGGCTTTAAGCTGACTACACAGGAGCTTTGTAATACATTTATAAATGGTGTTGCAACACGAGATGGGCCTAAAGTCCGTAGCACGCGAGGGGTTGTACACCTTAGGAATGAGAACTAGCTTGGTGTGACCTAGGGAGGGGGGTAACCGGCCCGTCTCAAAGAAAGCCTACACTGTAGCATTAACAATGTGTCCTATTATGTCCCAAGTAGATTTGAAAAACCCGCTGGAGTATCCGTCCGGCCCGAGAGATTTGTGATTCGGGATTGAAAAAATGGCGTCCTTGATCTCCCTGTCCGTGAATGGAATACATAGCCCATGTTGTTGCTCAGGCGTCAGGCAATGCCCTAGTTGGATTATGGCAGGATCGATTGGAGCAATGGGTTGTATAGATGGACCCAGTAGGGCTGAATAATAGTCGTGAAGTACCTGGGCGATGGCCGAAAAACCATATTGCGTGTGGCCCTGGGCGTCCTCCAGGGAGTGCACATATGCGGCCAACTTCCGTTGTTTTGCACGGGCGAAGAAGAATCTTGTGCAGTCATCCCCGTAGCCTATCCATTCCGCCTTGCTTTGCTGTTTGATGAGGTCAATAGAGGATGAGAGGATGCGGATATAATGGTTCCTGGCTTCCATTTCCAAGAGCCGAAGTGTAGCAGCGTCCGGGCACATGAGAGGGCATGCTGGGCGTCCGTAAGTCGCTGTCTAGCGATGAGTTGCTGCTCCCGAAGGTCCGAGTAGTGGTCGCGATTGAGTTTCTGGAGGGTGGGCTGAAGGCGCTGTAGGAAGCCTTCTAAGCGGCCCCTCGCGATGTGGATGTGCCGCGTCACGATAGAGGTGAAGCTGGGGTGACGCATCCACAAGTCACAAAACTGGAACTGAGGGGGAGGTCTTGGGCTCCCTGGGAATTCGAGCAACATGGGAGAGTGGTTGGATAAGGCCTGGGGAAGGTATGTAACATGACTGTAGTCAAATTGATCATACCACATCACATTTACAAACACCCGATCAATTCTCGTCTGTACAGTATTATTGGTCCAGGTATAATAGGAGCCCTGGTATTTCATCTCCTGAAGATGGCACTGAGCAATGCATTCTGCAAAAGGTTTTATCTCAAAATCCTTCACGGCCGTACCCCCTTGCCGATCTGCCGGGTACAGAACTGCATTGAAATCCTCCATGACACACCATGCTGCATCCATGTTTTGCGCAATGTTACATAGGGCGTCCCATAGTGGTAAGCGAGCGTCTGCGTGATTATGCCCATAAACTATAGTGAGGTAGAAGAGCTTCCTCGGTTGGTGCAGGGTAACCCGACAGTGGATAAACTGATCAGATGAATCAATGGCCTGCACTTGGAAAACTGTTGGCCTCCACGCCAACCATATTCTTCCATTTGAGCTGAGCTGAAAATTATGATACGAGTGTCATCCCGGAACTACCTTGTTTGCTATTTTGGCAAAATTCTGCTGTTTTATTTTGGTTTCCACTAAAGCTATGAGTCCTACGTGATGCTTATGCAGGAAGGCCTTGAGGTCTTCCTGTTTATTCGGCTAGTTAAGGCCGCAAATGTTCCATGTGCAAATTTTATCCATTGGGGGAAAACCTCGCATGCTGGGACGATGAATGTGGCTGTTTACCTGGGGTGGGTGATGGAGCATGCTTTGGCGTTGTAGACGGGGAAGTACCTCGAGCCTGGGGTAGGTGCACGCTGGGCGTCTCCTGACGTCCCGAAGTGGCAGGGGGCGGCGCGGAGACGGCGGAAGATTGCTTCGGCCTCCATTCCTGCCTTGTCTTCTTCTTCCGGCATTGGTCGCTGAGATGTCCATACATGAGACAGTGGTCACACTTCGTTGGGCGCCATTCATATGTGAGTGCTTGTCGAATAAGGACTCCTTGATCATTTAAGAATTCGATGTAATCGGGAAATTCCTTATTCAGGTGAATATCTATGAGCAAATGAGCGTATTGAAGATATGTCTTGTCTTTTGTCTGCTGATCTATTTTCATGGGCACCCCCAAAACGCTTCCTAGCTTGCTCAGACAGTCGAGCCCCCAGTATTTGAGTTCCAATTCGGGAAATCTGACCCAAATGGGGAGCGACACGATGCTTTCCGTGTGGACGTCAAGCTCCGGATTCCATGGCTTCACAACCATGGGTTTTCGATCAAAGTAATAGACGCCTTGCACTACCACACGGTTGTGGTCATCCTCATTAGCAAATCGAACCAGGTATAGCCCCGGTTTGGCTAAGCAAACTCGGTCGATCTCCATTGTGGTCCAGAGCCGATTGAAATAACGCTTCATCACTTCGAGGGGGCGTTTGCTCCTAACACCGCTCAATGAACCGAGGTTTTCCAATATTCGATTTCCGGGTTCACGTCCTCGGGTTCTAGTTTCGCAATTTTTGTCCCATTAATTTGGGTTGTGGAGAAGAACCTTAAGGGGCAGCCCTGGTTGGGATCCACCATGGCTGCTCATGTCGATTGCATTGTAGGGTTCAAAGGAGGAGGCGTCGAAACTGGAGAAGGAAGAGTTACGGCCTCCTTTGCTTCAGCGGGCATGGCGGTGCTGGCGTCTGACTGGTCATCCGCCCCCTGCGCAGCCTGCGCTTGCCGGGTTCTTCCACGTCAGCCACCCCTGGCCACGGCGGCGTTCTGGTGAACGTAGGGAGGCCGCGAGAATATATATATATATATACACACACACACACACACATAATACAAACAAATATATACATAT
>JAKOGI010002572.1:0-100267 GCA_029747015.1 Carnegiea gigantea
AACATATATAAATATTAAGTACAACATATATAAGTACAACATATACGTTGTTTTAGATATACACGCAGATTACATAAATTACACGAATATCATATCAGCTAATCAGAGTCAGATAAATTTGTGGGATCATCATCATTATCATTTTGAGAGTCCTCTTCATCATCATCAGCGTTCAAGTCGATGTGGCTGGAAGAACCTGCACTTTGACCTTTGAAAAATTTGAAAACTTTTTTCAGCATGCGCTCTGTCTTCCCTTGTTTCTTGGTTAGTTGAGTTATAGCCTCTGCTTGCTTGGCTATGCTCTGACTGAGGAGTTGCGCTTGCTCTCTTGGATCAAAATGCTCTGCTGATGAGTGACGTGCAGCTGCGATGGTAGCTGATTTCTTCAACTTCCCCCCCTCCGTACCAAAACCGTATACACGGCCTTTCTTGTCCAAATTTTCTTTAATCCAAAACTCTTCTTGGGTCATAGGTGACAGTTGGGAGCTCCCTTGAGTTGCAGCTTGAGAGTACTCCTGCCATTTGTTGTGATAGTCCTCCTGAAAATTTTCACAAATAAATAAATTTCATACTAAACCTACAATTGTAACATATGATTCATCTCTGAATAAAATGTGCCAAATTGAACTTACAAATTTTTTTGCAGATTTTTTATCCACAAACGTTTTGTCTTTCATCTTGCAGTGGGTGTCCTTAAACAATTCCTCACATGTGGGTTCCCTACCTAATATTTTGGCCTAAAGAGGAAAAAAAAAAAGTAACCAGCTATTAAATATAAAACAAGGACGAGAGCCCTAACTCATACCATACATTATATATAAGAAATACGCTTTTTAATAAACAAACAATCCTTACCAGGCATCTTTTCCTTTCACTAATCGGAATTGAGCCACATGTATGTAACGAAGGACCAAAACCTTCAGCATCACTCAATCGATTCTTTTTATTTTGTTGGCTCAATTTCTTGAACTTGTCATCCTCAGTCCAATGTTTAAGCATCTCATTCCAAACACTTGGTGGTAACCACTTCGGCTTTTTGTTGTACTTTCTGGCATATCCAAGAATGTCCCTAAGTCGAGCTGCCCCTCTGTACTCAAAGTTACGCCGTATCTGAGTTTCATTGTCTGAATGCCAGTAGTAGTGTTTCTGTGCCAAAGTTGAAGTATATTAGTAATTGAACATCTCACACAATCAAATGCCAACTTTGAAATTCATTGTACAGAAAATTAACCCTGAATTCATTGAACCATATATCGCTATGAGATTGTGGAACTTCTCCCCACGTGGTCCAAGCACGTGGGTACTTACCTGCAAAGCTTTCCACAATTTTCTGAATTACACCCTGATATGGAACAAAACTAAGAACAAAAAAAGAATTTGTTAAAAGTGATTACTGTAGGCAATAAAAAAATATGATTAGTGAAGAAGTTACAAAATTTGTAATGAACTAACGTGTCACCATCGGGTTGTAAATATATCTTATTAATGGTGCTTGCAGTTTCACTATCAGGTGCAGGACTGTGTCTATCTCTTCCTACCCCTTCATTTTGGACTGCTTCGTTGTGCACTGAGTGGCTTGGCATTCTAGGTTGCCCCATCATCTGATTACCGTTGAAATGTGGACTAACAATGCCAAACTGTTGATAAAGTAATGGAGTAGCTGAAGTACCACCCATGTATGGAATATTGGGTTGGATTGGTGTTTGCATACTCGCACCGAAAAAAGGTGGTTGCATATGGGGTTGCTCATTCATACTACCGTAATAATTTCCGAATGGTTGAGTTGGATCAAGAAAACCTCCAAACATTCCACTAAAAGTGTTTGTTTCATAGTTTTGATTAGCAGGATCATACTGTGGAGTCGGTTGTGGTGCACCTCTACCCGCATCATTCCTGACCGTTCGACCACGACCACGTCCACCATTGAGTCCAGACATCTAATAAATAAGAACAAAAAAAACCGCACCAATATTTATAGTATTGTCAGTGAAAAAATTACATGACATATATGCAATTGTTTTCCTGGGTTTGCAATTAAGAAAAACTCCATACACAAACATAAATATTCATACATCGAAAATATTAAATCAATCATTGTGGGACACATCGTCATCGTCATCATCATCACTTTGCAATGCCATATTTTCATCATCATGATCATCATCAGTGTCTTCAGGTTCATCCTCCCATTCACCTTCTTCATCCTCGTCATCACCATTCCCATCATGATCATCACCCCAATCAGGTCCATCAACATCATCAGCTTGGGCAGTTTCATCAACTAATGTTGTCGCTATTGCATTCTCCACATTCATGGTTGTCATTCCAAACTGCTGATAGGCAAGTTCTAGATTATTCTTATCTTTAGGAGCACCGCGAGGTTTGTTCGGTATAGCTACCCACCAATTCGCTTTTCCTGATATCCCCTCGGGGTACTTAACATATACCACTTGGGTTGCAGTATCAGCAAATATGAATGGGACGAACTTTCTGTACCGTCTAGTATGATTAACCTCGGGATATGGGGTAATTTTAGGATAACGTAACCCTCGAGGAACATCCGGGTCAAACCACTCACAATTAAAAAGTACACATTTTTTAATTGGCTCACCCGTAAATTCAACAATAATAATTTCGTGAAGTACGCCATAATAATCCCCTGTTACTTCATCACCTTCGCCAACTCCTTTGACACACACGCCACAATTATATGTTGCTTTACCTTCATTTCTAGCCTTGGTATGAAACCGATAATCATTAACTTTATATCCAGAAAAACATTCCACTACCATAATCGGTCCATGAGACAAGTTTACCAGAAAATCATGCCTCTCATCATTAAACACCCGATAAGAATTGACCTATGAAAAAAAACAAAAGTAATCCTCTTTAGAGTTAGAAAAATATTTTACAGGACTTGAAGATTACTTCAGAAAAATTACTTACATTATACTCAAACCATTGTGCAAAATTTACCTCAATAAACAAGTCAACTTCTACATCACTCGCGTTTGGATTATGGCCGCGAAATTGATGTCTGAACCAACTGTAATGTTTAACGAATGAAATTAAATAATTATTACTGAACAATTAGTAAGTATGCAAATGAAACTTTCAGTAATTGATATACTTACTCCAAATATGGTTGCACTTCATAACAATTCAGTAAAATGTGAAGACGTGCGACACGATACTCAGGTTCAGTAAGATATCTTCTTCCTCGTTTTCCAAACGGAGTACCCTTACGGTTGAACACTGAAAGAGTTCGCATTTGCCGTTCCGGTTGTTGCAGATCCTCATTACGCCCGATACTCGGGCAATGCAAGTTTGATTCAAAATAATACTCAGCGAAATGTTTGATCTCAAATGCTAAGTATGCGTTAACCATAGATGCCTCTACACGAGCTTTATTCTTTGCCGTAGGCTTCATCCAGCCAAAGTACCTCTCAAAAGGATACATCCATCGATATTGAGCAGGACCACCCAACAAAGCTTCTTCGGCTAAATGAATGGGCAAATGTTCCATGACATTCCAAAATCCAGGCAGAAAAATTGTCTCCAACTTACAAAGAATTATAGCAATGTTCTTGTTCATCTCTTCCACCATGCTCACGTGTAACTCACTGGAGCATAAGTTTCTGAAAAACTCACTCAATTCGACCAAGGGTCCCAACACATCTTCCGGAAGAGCAGCAAAAGCTACTGGAAGAAGATTCTCCAGAAACACATGATGATAATGACTTTTCATATTTTGCAACTTTGTATTAGATGGATCCACCCAATTTCCCACATTAGAACAATAACCATCAGGCACATGAACCTCTCGCAACCATTGACAGACAGCCCTTTTTTGAGGTAATGACAGTGCGAACTTGGCTTTTGGCTTACACAATCTATCAGTTGACCCTCTTGTAACCAAGTTCAACTCTTGCCTACTACACAGAATGGACATATCCATTCTTGCTTTGATATCGTCCTTTGTTCTTCCGGGCACATCCATCACTGTGTTTATAATATTTTCACTGAAATTTTTCTCTATATGCATAACATCAAGGTTATGCCTCAGAAGTTGATACTTCCAATACGGCAACTCCCAAAAGATACTTTGTTTTGTCCAATTATGTTCATTTTCCTCAAATCCCGGAATTTGAAAATGAATATCTTCAGTCACTTTAGGCAATGTCGACACTATTTCAGACAATATTTCACCAGAAATCCTTTGGGGAGGGCCAATGTGTACGGTCTTTCCTTTACGGAAGACAACTTTATTAGCTCTAAAGCAATGATTTCGAGGCAAGAACCGACGATGGCAATCAAACCAAGAGGGCTTTCGGCCATGCTGTAACTGGAATGCACAATTTTGGTTCATACAAACCGGACATGCTAACAACCCATGAGTACTCCAACCGGATAATATACCATATGCGGGGAAATCATTAATTGTCCACATCAATGCGGCATGCAATCTAAAAGTTTCCCCGCATGAAACATCAAATGTATCAACCCCAACATCCCACAGTATTTTCAACTCATCAATTAAGGGTTGCAAGTACACATCAATCCTATTCTTCGGATTTGTTGGGCCCGGAATAAGACAACTTAAAAACATGTACGGGGTTGTCATACACATATCTGGAGGCAAGTTGTAAGGTGTAACTACGATTGGCCACACAGAATATGCTCTCTCAGATATAGAAAATGGTGTGAAACCATCAGCACAAAGACCTAACCTTATATTTCGAGGCTCTGCTGCGAAATTCGGATACCTTTGATCAAAATGCTTCCAAGCTAATCCATCCGACGGATGTCGAAGAACACCTGATTCTTGGCGGTGCTCATGATGCCATTTCATATGGACGGCAGTCCTTTTCGACGCATAAAGTCGTTGCAATCTTGGGATTAAAGGCAGGTAGTGTATTTTTGCATATGAAACAACCTTATTACCTCGTTGGTTGGATTTCTTTGGTAAATATCTTGCATATCCACAAAATTTACATGCGGACATCCCCTCATCCTGTTTATAATAAAGCATGCAACCGTTCGGACAACAATCAATTTCCTGAACATCCATACCTAAATCTCTCACTTTTCTGAGTTGCTGATGATAATTTTTTGGAATGCCACTTTCAGAAGGGCATATGTCTTTCATCAGGTCAACAACTTCATTGAAACAACGTTGAGACATGTTGTTCCCTGATTTAATACTAAGCAGTCTCACAGATGTTTCAAGTTCAGTTATGTTGCACCTTTCATATAACGATTTTTGGGCAGACTCAAGCATAGTATAAAATGCCTCAGGATTTGCGTCCTGATGGCTACTCATGTTTGTTTCATTAACTTGAAAGGCAGCATGAAGCATGTTCTCCATATGATTATGATCGGTGTGATCGTAATCAAAATTCATAGAATGTAAAGTACTTGCACCCCCTGCTTCCGAATTATCTTCTTCCCCATGACTTGTCCAATACCAATAATTCTTCACAAACCCCTTTCTATACAAATGAGACATTTACAACATCAGGTGTAAAATATTGCATATTTTTGCACTTCGCACATGGACATCTATAAACTCCATTAACTCTATACTCCTCTTGATTTCGTGTAAATTCATCAAACATATTAATTCCCATCAACCACTCATCTCTAAGTCCATGTCCATTAGGATTTCTTCTTCTATACATCCATTGACGATGCAACGGCCCATCCATATCTTCCTAATATGATTGCCTTAACTGTTATGTAAACTACAACCAATTACAATAAAAATTTTTTAGAAATCTATTTAACCAACTCAACATATATATATATATATATATATATATATATATATATATATATATATATATATATATATTACATAAATATATATTTTGTAATATGTTATAATATATACTTAACATTGTTATACTATTTTACTCTATTTGTTCAAATAAATACACTTGATAAACAAACTTAAATTTGAATGTAATTCACATCCATATTTTACGATACAAATAAAGTACATATTTAACATTTTATAATGAACAAACTTGTTTCGCTTAAATTATTCACTTTAATAAAACATAATATACATGCTTAACATATTTAACATTTTCAAATAACCAAATAATTATTACAGATCTACATACTTAACATGTTTTACTCCACTTATTGTAATATACATATTTAATAAATTAAATAAAAATAAATTATTCAAACTAAACAAATTACAAAAAATTAAATCATACCTCAAAAAGCATTCATGCCTAACATATTTAACATTTTATAATAAACAAACAATTATTGCAGATCGACATACTTAACATGTTTTACTCCACTTATTCTAATATACATATTTAATAAATTAAATAAAAAACTAACATTATTCAAATTTATATTCAACGAATAAAATAAATTATTCAAACTAAACAAATTATAAAAAATTAAATCATACCTTAACAAACATTCATGCCTAACATATTTAACATTTTATAATAAACAAACTTGTTTCATTTAAATTATTCACTTTAAGAAAACATAATACACATACTTAACATACTTAACATTTTCAAATAACCAAATAATTATTGCAAATCTACATACTCAACACGTTTTACTTCACTTATTCTAAAAAACTAACGTTATATAATTTTATATTCAACGAAAAAAATAAATTATTCAAACTAAACATTCATGCCTAACATATTTAACATTTGATAATAAACAAACTAAACAAATTATAAAAAATTAAATCATACCTCAAAAAACATTCATACCTAACATATTTAATATTTGATTATAAACAAACTTGTTTCATTTAAATTATTCACTTTAATAAAACATAATATACATGCTTAACATATTTAACATTTTCAAATAACCAAATAATTATTGTAGATCTACATACTTAACATGCTTTACTCCACTTATTCTAACATACATATTTAATAAATTAAATAAAAAACTAACGTTATTCAAATTTATATTCAACGGAAAAAAAAAATTATTCAAACAAAACAAACATGCTTCTGCTAATTTTCATATACCCGAAAAATGAACATCACATATCAAATTAACACAACTTGAAAGCGGAACAATTCTACTAACCTTCACACACCCGAAAAATCAATCAGATTACAGACGGTGACGACACTAGCGGTGGCACTGACGGCGGCAAAACGTGAAAAACAAAGACCGTAAAAAATATCAATTAACTTAACAATTTCAATTTCAAACAATAAATTAAGCAAAAAAATCACTTACCGTTAAATTTTTCGATGATCAAAACCTTGAAATTTTACTTTCTTTCTCTTCCTCCTTCTCCCTCTCTCTCTTTTCGAACATTTTCTCTCTCTATTTCTCCAAATACCGTTCGAAATCTCACACCTCCCCCCCAATTTAAAGCCGGGCAAACGAGCGGGGTTGAGATCCGCGCGGAATTCTGACGGAATCACCGACGGATTCCGACGGAATTCCGTCGGAAATTCCGACGGAACTCTGTCCCTACGGAATTCCCGTCGGATTTTTAAATTTCCGACGGAACTCTGTCGGAAATTCCGTCGGAATTCCAGAATTCCGACGGAATTCCGTCGGAATTTCCGGAATATTCCTTCGTCGGAAAATCCGTCGGAAATTTAATTTTCCGTCGGAATTCGTCTGAAATTCCGTCGGTTGGTCTGCAATTTTTCCGACGCTTACTGACGCGTCGCTTTGTCCGTCGGAGTTAAACAACGTTTTTATAATATTATGATCTAAAAACTAGAATTGGTGTAATACTGAATGCTAACACCTTATATCATCACCATAATTAAAGTAGTTAACCTGTGTTACCTACTTGTACTAATCTGGGTTAACCACTTGTATTGACTCGGGTTAACAATTTATAATTTATTTCAATCATGCATTGAAAATCAATTATACCATTTGTAGCCTTGTAGGGTTATTACACTTTAACAACTAAGCTAATATTACACCACAAAACATACAATAGGTCACTATGGCCACAAATTTGAAAATACACAACACTAACCTCTACCATAGATTAGACAAAATGATTAGCTCAAAAGATAACAACATTCACATTTTTCAATTACTTAAATTCAATCTTTTTTTTGAAGAAACTAGAAATACAATAGAAAAAGTCTATCACTAATATTAAAAAATGCTTTCTTTAATAAAATACACTTACAGTGCTAAATTTTATTTAAAGCAAGAACAATGATGTTTCCATTAACTTAGGTTGATAAGAAATTAAAATTTAATAAACCTGCTAAAGTTAGAAAATGTAAATACATTTTAACTTGAAATACAAAAACTATAAGTAAAAAAATAATAATTTTGAATAATGAACTAGGAGGAAAAAGTTACTTCACTTTTTTTAGGGAAAAAATGGTTGAGAATTCTACAATAAGGCTTTAAAATTAATTCATTTATATGAAGAAAAAATATTAGAACTAAGAATTCATAAATTTTAGTTAAAATATAATACTTAAAATTAAATTTTCTATTAAATGTGAGAAAAAGATGATTTCTTCATTAAAAGTTTTTGAAAAAAAAGGAATAAAGTTATTGAAGACCTTATATTCAATTACCTAAATTTAATTTTATCATACAATAATTGATTAATTATGTAATATTAATTTTTTTAAAAACATAATTGACTCTGAGTTATTATTTTTGGCATTACCTATATTTTGTCAAATAATGTATTTGTTATGTTTTTAAAATTAATTTGGGATTTTACAAAGAGAATCAAATAACATCTTGTATGAAAATGAGGTTTAAGAAAAATATAAAGTTGTTGGAAGATAAAGGATTAATTTTAATTACAAACATGTAATGAATGTTATGGTAATGAAACTGCTTTTCTTTTTTGGGAGCTGAAATTCTAAATGTAGAAAAGAGAGGTGAGAGGCAGGCGAGGGAGAGAGTCAATTGGCAGCCAAGGGATGAGCAATAACATTGGGGCAATACAGTAAATTCTCTATGATATGAAGTGGCCGACTCAGGGGCACAGCCTTATATGCAGTAAGTGCAAATATTAAAACAACACCTATGAGTAATTTTTCCATCTTCAAAAATCCATGCTCCACCAAGATCGAGCTTGATTCTCTTTCTGGCCCCATCCTTCATGCTCAGACCAGGCATACACAAAACAACAACACAAGCATGAAGCATTCTCGCCCACTTTCAAACAAAACCCCCCATATCAAAATCTGAAACTTTCATTCTCAATCTCCCATTCATAAAAATGCCTTTTCCTCTTCATTGTGATTCATACCATACAAAACCCAGACAAAAAGCAATGGCCTATATTTTCCCCTGTTTTCTGTGTTTATCTTTTCTCCTCATCTTATCACTTGCTTCAGCATCTCCCCCCTTCACCATAACTCTCTCTCTGTCCCCCATTACACACTCTCTGGCCTCCACAAACTCAAGGGATCACGTCTCTGACATCGCCAAGTTCACCATTCAAAGAGCCTGCCATCTCAAAACCCCCCACAAAAAACCATCCCCTGTTTTACACGGAAGTGCCCAAACACCTCTGTATCCAAAGAGCTATGGAGGGTACTCTGTTTCTCTCGCCTTCGGCACGCCGCCCCAGAAGATCCCGCTCGTATTCGACACTGGAAGCAGTCTCATGTGGGTGCCCTGCACAAAAAGCTACACTTGCGACAACTGCACATTCTCCCACATCAATCCCAACAAGATCGCTACATTTAAGCTGAGGCGGTCCGCAACCTTCCGCATTGTGGACTGCCGGAGCCCCAAATGCGAGTGGCTCTACGAGTCCGACGTCCGGGCCCGGTGCCCCGGGTCGAGACCCCAGCCATGCCCGACTTACCTCATGCAGTACGGACTCGGGTCGACTTCTGGGAGGCCCATTACCGAGAATCTGGACCTGCCCGGAAACATCGTGGTCGAGGACTTCTTCCTTGGGTGCTCCGTTTACTCGGTTCAGCAGCCCCAGGGCATTGCCGGGTTTGGGCGGGCCCCGGCTTCGCTTCCAAACCAGCTTAAGTTAAGGAAGTTCTCCTACTGCCTTCTGTCCCATAACTTCGATGACAAGCCCAAAAGCAGTGCATTGACCCTCATCGGGACGAAATCATCCTGTGCAGGCAGAGTCCATGGAGTCAAGTATACCCCACTGCTTAAGAACCCGTCAAAGTCCCCCTATGATGAGTATTACTACATCCACTTGACGAAAATTACCGTGGGCGAGAGCAAAACCAAAGTGAAGTTACCATCCAAGTTTCTGGTGCCCAGCCCGAATGGAAACGGGGGAACCATTGTGGATTCAGGGTCGACCTTCACCTTCATGGACCCGGCCTTGTATGGGCCGCTAATAAAGGAGATGGCTGCCCAAACAAGGAACTATAAGCGGGTCCATGACGTGGAAGTCCAATCGGGTTTTGGGCTTTGCTACGACATTCTGGATGCCAGAAACGTTTCGTTTCCTAGGCTAGTTTTTCACTTCAAGGGTGGTGTTAAGATGGAGTTGCCTGTGGCTAATTACTTCTCGTTCATGACTGATTTGGGGGTGTGGTGCTTGACCATCGTCTCCCCGTCGAGCCCAGCTGGGCCCAGTGTCCCTGTTGGGCCTGCAATCATATTAGGGAATTATCAACAGCAGGATTTCTACATTGAGTATGATTTGGAACATCAGAGATTGGGACTCAAAAAGCAGAAATGTGGATTGAAAAAAGAATGAAGGTCTACGCAAAAAGAAGTTGCAAATTGTCTCGCAGGGAATCAATTGTTTGGTGGCTTAGTTGTTTATTCAACTTTATTTAGGTAAATAGAAATTTTATTTTATTTTATTTTATTTTTCTATGCACTTACGATCAAATGTTGATTTACGTGTTGTAAACCAAAGATTGTTAACGAATGACTGAATTCCACCATTTCGATTTTTTGTTTCGCTATGCCCAAGATTTTCATTTTTGGTTTTTTTTTTGGGGGGGTGGGGGGGGGGGGGGCGCAGGGGAGGAGCTCTTACAAGTTGGAGATAATATACACCATTGTTCTTGTATGTGACGAGGGTAGGGTGTATAGGCCTTCAAATTGTTACAGTTAAAGCCATAAGTATACGGTGTAGTTATAACTAGCAACTGGTGTAAGTTCATTATTGTTCGGGTGCGACCACAAGATATGGATAATCGTTTTACGTGATTACGAAATAAAATAAATTAAAACGTGCACTAAATTTATTTGTAGTATTGAATCATATTATATTAGGCTTGTTTAGCTTACTTTTTTATGTTTTTCTTTTTCAAGTCTTTTGAGAATGGAGTCGTGCTCGGAGTGAGATGGCAACTAGTTGAACTTAGTCCCACCTTTGTGATGTTGACTTTCTTTATATTGACTTTGAGAATTGAGTCTATCCAACATGTCATTTTTGAATAAAATTGTATTTTTATTTCATAACCTATCTATGATTCTTCAAATTTTTCTAATTAATTATGTTTTAGAGACCCTTGTGTCACTTTTGAATGACACAACATAATGCCTCGGCTCATAAGCTTCTGTAAAATAGGATAAAGATTAAAATCAACTTAAAGAGTAATTCTCTGAAATGGGGAAGAAAGAGAAACTAAAAGCTCGACGGTGGTCGAAGCTCGGTGCTTATGGTCGTCGTTGGGCCGGAGAGGGTCATGGCGTTGTTTATGGGGGGCTACAAGTGTATGGTGGCCTTTGGTGTGGGCTGCTCAGATGTGAACATGAAGCGGAAGGGGTGGGGAAAGGGTTTAGTAAAGTGCTTAGGTGTTAAAAAAAGTCAATGCATCTGATGTGCGTAAAACTGTTTTGTTGGAGAATCTAATTCCTTATCACCGTTAAAATGAAATAATTCATAAAACTACAAACTAAATACAAAAATCTAATAAATAAATAAATATTCAAACTATATCAAATCTTTATATAATAAATGCAAAAATGAGTGAGTAGGCTGATAATCCTTCCCTTTCTCATACCAGGACTCTCATTTAATCCCACTAAAATGGATAAAAAGTTAGCTTCAATTTTAAATCTAGTATCTATTATCTATATTATAAATGATTTTTCTTATTAAAAAAATCCTTAATAACCGCTCAGTCCACAACTCCACAAGAGACACGCCTCTCTTGCTCCACTCTCTCTTCTTCAAGTGCAACTCTCTCTCTCTCTCTCTTTCTCTCTCTCTCTCTCTCTCTCTGATTTCTCACTATCATGCCTAGATCTCCCCCATCTCTATCTATCTGCCTTAAGTAAACTGATTCTTCTCTATATGGCTTAAGTAAACTGATTCTTCTCTAAATGCCCACCCCACCCCATGGAATTGATCGTTGATGTCTCTCTGCCTGGAATTCAATCAAGTTCTCCCCCCTTTTATATCTATCAGTAAGTATTAAGATTTGATTATTAGGTATTCAAGTTATAGTTTTCTTTCAGTCCAGTAGGGGTTTAGAAATTGGAATTTTAAGTTTGTCATTTGCACAGCGGCAAACATTCTATTTACATACACATCTCTTTCTCTCATTGTTCAAAGGAAGACAAAAGAACAAAGTGGTGCTAATTTCTTACCATATGATTTTCCTTTTTTTTGGGTTAATTCAAGTTAAATTATTCAGATTTGCAAAACATTGTTAGCTTACATGCTCAACATTTGAATACGGTTCTTCAAGGTTGAGAGAAACACGGGCATTGACAAGCTTTGGTTCTGAGTCAAGATACATGCCTAGGTTATTTGTATTCACATATGCAAATCATTCAATGGTTTTTGGTTATCTAGGTTAGTAATTTTGAAGGTTAGACTTTTTCAAGTGTTTCTATGAGATGAAAACTTTATTAAACGTATTCTGTGCCTCAGATTTTGAATATTATAGAGAAATTTAAAATGAATTACATGTGAATTAATTAGATGTATGTTAATTAGAATCCCTAAACAAGTATGTGATTGGCTTTTGTGTAATTTACTAATGCATTAACTGTCTAACTTCATTACTTTAAGTAACTTACTTGATGCTCTTTCATCATTAATTAATGTTTTTGATTGGGTTTTTGGATTCTTGAATTCACAGGCGGTTTGTCTTCAATCACACCATGCAATGGTTGTGAATTGTGCGTTGGAAATTTATAAGTTGCAACTCTTTGTTAGCACTATGAGAATCATTTAATTTGACTCTTTTGGCTACCATTGCTAGAGCCATGTGGACTTTCCTTTTGACAAATTTAAGAAGCAAGGATGAGAAGGAGATAATCCCAAATTTTCTTATTTTGGGTTTAATTTGGGTTTTTGACCTCATTTGTTTTGTGTTAAACGGTCCTCTTCTTTGCAGGATATTGCCTTTGTCTTAGAGTTGGCTATATGATGATGCCTTTGTCTTTAATATACTCCTATCATTTTTCCCTTTTTTTTTTTGGCTGGGTTTAGTTTTTGTGGCCCATCTATATATATGATGTTGTTGTTCTATGTGTAGTTTGACTAGCTATCATGGACTCTTCTTACCATATCATCCATGTGAAAGTTCACATATCAAAGTAATTAGTATATTTTATGATCGTCTACTGATAGATATCCTTTAATTTTTTTTTTTTTCCAGATTGGACCTTGGTTATTTTAAGTTGTTAGGGAAGGCTCATCATCAAACCTCACTGAGTTCAACATATGTGAAAATCTATAAGCGTTTAGTCACTTCTAAAGTGTATGTCTTGATTGAGTTGATTCCACTTTATCTGTCATTTAGGCTCCATGAGGAAGTGAACCATGTGAGCTAAACCCCTTTACATTAGTAGCCTTTGATGAATTTTCACCTATTTTATTCCTTTGGCTTCGATTTGCAGTTCATTTGATAGTTAAACTATTAGTACTATTATTTCATACTCTATGCCTCATCTGCATCTAGTCGGCATAACAAAAATAGTTGGACCACTATAGGGGCCTATGTTTGGGTGTTTTTTGTTTCTTTTCCTTTTTTTTGTTTCTCCTTCTTCTTCTTCTTCTTCTTTTTTTTTTTGGGGGGGGGGGGAGCGGCTCTTCTAAATGCAAAAATGAGTGAATGGCTGAGAACCCTTCCCTCTCGTATTCTAGGACTTTCATTTAATCCTGCTAAAATGGGCAAAAAGTTAGTTTCAATTTTAAATCTATTATCTATTATCTATATTATAAGTGAGTTTTCTTATTAAAAAAATGCTTGATAACTGCCTAGTCTACAACTCCATAACATACACACCTCCCCTGCTCCACTCTCTCCTCTTCAAGCGGAGCTCTCTCTCTCTCTCCCCCCCTTTCTAACTTCTCACTATCTCGCCCAGATCTCCCCCCTTCTCTATCTATCCGCCTTAAGTAAACTGATTCTTCTCTATCTCCCTACCCGCACCCCATGGAATTGATCATCAATGTCTCTCTGCCTGGAGTTCAATCAAGTTCTCCCCCCTTCTGTATCTATCATTAAGTATTAAAATTTGATTATTAGGTATTCAAGTTATTGTTTTCTTTTAGTCTGCTAGGGGTTTAGAAATTGGAATTTTAAGTTTGTCATTTGCACAGAGGCAAACATTCTATTTACATACACATCTCTTTCTCTCACTGTTCAATGAGAGACAAACGAGCTTAGTGGTGCTAATTTCTTACCATATGATTTTCCTTTTTTTGGGTTAATTCAACTTAAATTATTCAGATTTGCAGAACAATATTAGCTTACATACTCAGCATTTGAATACGGTTCATCAAGGCAGAGAGAAACACGGGCATTGACAAGCATTGGTTCTGAATTGCGATATATGCTTAGGTTATCTGTATTCACATATGCAAATCATTGAATGGTTTTTGGTTATTTAGGCTAGTAATTTTAAAGGTTAAACTTTTTCAAGTGTTTTTATGAGATGAAAGCTTTATTGAATATATTCTGTGCCTCAGATTTTGAACATTGTAGAGAACTTTAAAATGAATTACATGTGAGTTAATTAGATGTGTGTTAATTAGAATCCCTAAACAAGTATGTGATTGGCTTCTATGTAATTTATTGTTACATTAGCTGTCTAACTTCATTACTTTAAGCAACTTACTTGATGCTCTTTCATCATTAATTAATGTTCTTGATTGGGCTTTTGGATTCGTTAAATCCATAGGCGATTCGTCTTCAATCACACCATGTAGCGGTTGTGAATTGTGCGTTAGAAATTTATGAGTTACAACTCTCTGTTAGCACTATAAGAATCATTTAATTTGACTCTTTTGGCTGCCATTGCTAGAGCCATGTGGACTTTCCTTTTTACAAATTTAAGAAGCAAGAATGAGAAGGAGATAATCCCAAATTTTCTTATTTTGGGTTTAATTTTGGGTTTTCAACCTCATTTGTTTCGTGTTAAACGGTCCTCTTCTTGGCAGGATTTTGCCTTTGTCTCAAAGTTGGCTATGCGATGATGCCTTTGTGTTTAGTATACTCCTATCATTTTTTCCCTTTTTTTTTGGGTTAGGTTTGGTTTTTTTAGGCCATCTATATATATAATGTTGTTGTTCTATGTGTAGTTTGACTAGCTATCATGGACTCCTCTTACCATAATATCCATGTGAAAGTTTGTATATCAAAGTAATTATTACTGATAGATATCCTTTAATTTTTTTTTTCTCAGATTGGACCTTGGTTATTTTAAGTTGTTAGGGAAGGCACATCATCAAACCTCACTGAGTTCAACATATTTGAAAATCTGTAAGGATTTAGTCACTTCTGAAGTGTATGTCTTGATTGAGTTGATTCCATTTTATCTATCATTTGGGCTCTATGAGGAAGTGAACCATGTGAGCTAAGCTCCTTTACATTAGTAGCCTCTAATGAATTTCCACCTATTTATTCCTTTGGCTTCAATTTACAGTTCATTTGAGAGTTAAACTATTAGTACTATTGTTTCATACTCCATGCCGCATATGCATCTACTCAGCATAACAGAAATAGTTGGACCACTGCAGGGGCCGTTGTTTGGGTGGTTTTTGTTTCTTTTCCTTTTTTTTGTTTCTTCTTCTTCTTCTTCTTCTTCTTCTTCTTCTTCTTTTTGGAGGAGCGGCTCTTCTAAATGCAAAAATGAATTAGTGGCTGAGAATCCTTCCCTCTGTCATTCCAGGACTCTCATTTAATCTCGCCAAAATGGGTAAAAAAATTAGCTTCAATTTTAAATCTATTATCGATTATCTATATTATAAATGATTTTTCTTATTAAAAAAAACCTTGATAACTACCCAGTCCACAACTCAACAACAGACATGCCTCTCCTGCTGCACTCTCTCCTCTTCAAGTGCAGCTCCCTCCCTCTCTCTCTCCCCCTCGCTCTCTCTCTCCCCCCCCCTCTCTGACTTCTCATTATCACGTCTAGATCTCCCCCATTCACTATCTCTATCTCCCCATGCCCACTGATCGTCGATGTCTCTCTGCCTGGACTTCAATCAAGTTTTCCCCCTTCTGTATCTATCAGTAAGTATCAAGAGTTACTTATTAGGTATTCAAGTTATTGTTTTCTTTGAGTCCAGTAGGGGTTTAGAAATTGGAATTTTAAGTTTGTCATTTGTATAGAGGCATACATTCTATTTACATACACCTCTCTTTTTCTCACTGTTCAAAGGAAGACAAAAGAACATAGTGGTGCTAATTTCTTACCATATGATTTTCCTTTTTTTTGGGTTAATTCAAGTTAAATTATTCAAATTTACAGAACAACATAAGCTTACATACTCAACATTTAAATACAATTGTTCAAGGTAGTGAGAAACACGGGCATTGACAAGCTTTCGTTCTAAATTGAGATACATGCCTACGTTATTTGTATTCACATGTGCAGATCATTCAATGTTTTTTGGCTATCTAGGTTAGTAATTTTGAAGGTTAGAGTTTTTCCAGTGTTTTTATGAGATGAAAACTTTATTAAGCGTATTCTGTGCCTCAGATTTTGAATATTGTAGAGAACTTTAAAATGAATTACATATGAGCTAATTAGATGTGTGTCAATTAGAGTCCCTAAACAAGTATGTGATTGGCTTCTGTGTAATTTATTGATGCATTAACAGTCTAACTTCATTACTTTAAGCAACTTACTTTATGTTCTTTCATCATTAATTAATGTTCTTGATGGGGGTTTTGGATTTGTTGAATCCACATGCAGTTTGTCTTCAATCCCACCATGTAGTGGTTGTGAATTGTGCATTGGAAATTTATGGGTTACAACTCTCTGTTAGCACTATGAGAATCATTTAATTTGACTCTTTTGGCTATCATTGCTAGAGCCATCTGGACTTTTCTTTTTACAAATTTAAGACGCAAGAATGAGAAGGGGATAATCCCAAATTTTCTTATTTTGGGTTTAATTTTGTGTTTTCAACCTCATTTGTTTCGTGTTAAATGGTTCTCTTTGTTGCAGGATTTTGCCTTTGTCTTAGAGTTGGCTATGCGATGATGCCTTTGTCTTTAGTATACTCCCATTATTTTTCCGTTTTTTTTGGTTGGGTTTGGTTTTTATGGGCCATCTATATGTATAATGTTATTGTTCTGTGTGTAATTTGACTAGCTATCATGGACTCCTTTTTCCATATCATCCATGTGACAGTTTGTATATCAAAGTAATTAGTATATTTTATGGTCGTCCACTGATAGATATCCTTTAATTTTTTTTTCCTCAGATTGGGCCTTGGTTATTTTAAGTTGTTAGGGAAGGCTCATCATCAAACCTCACCGAGTTCAACGTATTTGAAAATCTGTAAGTGTTTAGTCACTTCTAAAGTGTATATCTTCACTGAGTTCATTCCATTTTATCTATCATTTAGGCTCCATGAGAAAGTAAACCATGTGAGCTAAGCTCCTTTACATTAGTAGCCTCTAATGAATTTCCACCTATTTATTCTTTTGGCTTCGATTTGCAGTTCATTTGATAGTTAAACTATTAGTACTATTGTTTCATACTCCATGCCTCATCGCATCTAGTCGGCATAACAGAAATAGCTGGACCACCACAGGGGTCAATGTTTGGGTATTTTTCTATTTCTTTTCTTTTTTTGTTTCTTCTTCTTCTTCTTCTTCTTCTTCTTCTTCTTCTTTTGGATGAGCGGCTTTTCTAAATGCAAAAATGAGTGAGTAGCTGAGAATCCTTCCCTCTCTCATTTTAGGACTCTCATTTAATCCTTGACAACCGCCCAGTCCACAACTCCACAACAGACATGCCACTCGTCCTCCACTCTCTCCTCTTCAATTGTAACTCTCTCTCTCTCTCTCTCTCTCTCTCTCTCTCTCTCTCTCTCTGACATCTCAATATCATGCCTAGATCTCCCCCCTTCTCTATCTATCTGCCCCAAGTAAAATGATTCTTCTCTATCTCCCCACCCCACTGCATGGAATTGATCGTCGACGTCTCTCTGCCTAGAGTTCAATCAAGTTCTCCCCTCTTCTGTATCTATGAGTAAGTTTTAAGATTTGATTGTTAGTTATTCAAGTTATTGTTTTCTTTTAGTCCGGTAGGGGGTTTAGAAACTGGAATTTTAAGTTTGTCATTTGCACAGAGGCAAACATTTTATTTACATGCACATCTCTTTCTCTCACTGTTCAAAGGAAGACGAAAGAACATAGTGGTGCTAATTTCTTACCATATGATTTTCCTTTTTTGGGTTAATTCAAGTTAAATTATTCAGATTTACAGAACAGTATTAGCTTACATACTCAACATTTGAATTTGATTCATCAAGGCAGAGAAAAACACGGGCATTGACAAGCTTTGGTTCTGAAGCGAGATACATGCCTAGGTTATTTGTATTCACATATGCAAATTATTCCATGGTTTTTGGTTATCTGGGTTAGTAATTTAGAAGGTTAGACGTTTTCAAGTGTTTTTATGAGATGAAAACTTTATTGAACATATTCTGTGCCTCAGATTTTGAATATTGTATAGAACTTTAAAATGAATTACATGTGAGTTAGTTGGATGTGTGTAAATTAGAATCCCTAAACATGTATGTGATTGGCTTCTGTGTAATTTATTGATGCATTAACTTAATTTATTGATGCATTAACTGTCTGACTTCATCAGTTGAAGCAACTTACTTGATGCTCTTTCATCATTAACTAATGTTCTTGATTGGGCTTTTGAATTCGTTGAATCCACAGGCGGTTTGTCTTCAATCACACCATGTAGTCGTTCTGAATTGTGCGTTGGAAATTTATGAGTTACAACTCTCTGTTAGTACTATGAGAATCATTTAATTTGACTCTTTTAGCTGCCGTTGCTAGAGCCATGTGGACTTTCCTTTTTACAAATTTAAGAAGCAAGGATGAGAAGGATATAATCCCAAATTTTCTTATGTTGGGTTTAATTTTGGGTTTTCGACCTCATTTGTTTCGTATTAAACGGTCCTCTTCTTTGCAGGATATTGCCTTTGTCTTAGAGTTGGCTATGCGATGATGCCTTTGTCTTAGTATACTCCTATCATTTTTCCCTTTTTTTTGGTTGGGTTTGATTTTTATAGGCCATCTGTATATGTAATATTGTTGTTTTGTGCGTAGTTTGAGTAGCTATCATGGACTCCTCTTACCATATTATCCATGTGAAAGTTTGCATAAAGTAATTAGTATATTTTATGGTCGTCTACTGATAGATATCCTTTAATTTTTTTCCAGATTCGACCTTGGTTACTTTACATTGTTAAGGAAGGCTCAACATCAAACCTTGCTGAGTTTAACATATTTAAAAATCTATAAGTGTTTAGTCACTTCTAAAGTGTATGTCTTGATTGAGTTGATTCTATTTTATCTATCATTTAGGCTCCATAAGGAAGTGAACCATGTGAGCTAAGCTCCTTTACATTAGTAGCCTCTGATGAATTTCCAGCTATTTTATTCCTTTGGCTTCAATTTGCAGTTCATTTGATAGTTAAACTATTAGTACTATTGTTTCATACTCCATACCCCATCTGCATCTACCCGGCAGAACAAAAATAGTTGGACCACTACAGGGGCCTATGTTTGGGTGTTTTTGTTTCATTTTCTCTTTTTTTTTTTGTTTCTTCTTCTTCTTTTTGGAGGAGCGAGGGCTTTATGATCTTCACCACTGTCTTTGTTTTACTGACCATGATATAGCCTGCCCAAAGTTCATACTCTATTGTTGCAAATATTTTGGTGTCTTTCATGATTGAGGAGGCTGAACTGTGAATGTTAAGGTACTATTATGGATGCTATTCCAAAATTATGATTGAATTGACAAAGTTAGGTCATGAATTTTTTGTAAATTTCCACATCTCAACCCCTTATTAGAAGCAAGAAGTTACCCAAGAAGTGGACAATCTGGTTGTCAATTCATATAGGATTCATAACCCCTCAAATTACAAGACATTTTGGCAAGATAAACACATAGAACGTGTTATGGAGGAAAGATATTTTTAGTTCTAGACCTGAACCATACACATTCTGCAGTAAACAAACTAGGGAGAGCAACTATTGGCCTGCAAGATAACATGGAATATTTGAGGAGGATGCCTGCAAACTTGGGGTATTAATTATGCAATCTCCTATCCATCAAAGCAACACTTTCAGACTTGGACGTGCATTAATGTTAGGACTAAGCAAAAATAAAGGATTGAAAAGTCTTATACTTTGCAGTTTCATAGAGTCTTTCGCATAAAAGGATCATGATCATCGTTGAAGCAAATTTCTAGAATATTGAAGATGTGTCTTGGACCCAAGTGTAGAGTTACAAACTGGAAAAAAAACATAGAATCCAGATGGCTATAATTGCTTAGATGTTGCTAGGTGCCTATATATGTTGTTTTATAATTTCATATGTAAGTCGATGTTGATTGTCGGTCTAGGCAACTTAGCTTCGGATTTGTACATATTCATTTTGTTTCATTATTGTTGTTTTGATTTCACCATTTTATATGAAAATAGTTCACCAAGACAAGAAGGTTCACATGTTCTATAGATGGATTTGATCACACAATTTGAAAGGCTGCAAATTGAGAAACAAGATCTATTTTGGTGTATAATGATGTAGCATCAATTTATTTTTCTTTTATTATTTCGAAGTTGTACTTTGTAAAAAATTTTAGATGTGTAATTATAAAATACATTAATATAAATACGGTGCATTTAATTTAGGGATTTTAGGTTTAAAAGGCTCTGTGCAGAGCACGGGTCTATACTAGTTAGCAAAACTTAAAAATTTAACATCTACCCCTCACCCTTCACCACTAGCCACACTGCCTCACCTTTTCATTGTTACTTCATAACAGTCATGACTAACAAGAGATAGAAGCGAAGGTGGGAACGACTGTAATATCACGTCCCCCACCCTTCGATGGATCGTCTGTGGGCGAGGACCAGTCTAAATGGGCCCAGCCACGCACGCGAAGAGGTAGAGAGAGGGAGTATTATAGAGAGTATTGAGTTACCTCTAAACTTAGAATAAGTTGGATAATATTTTGATGAAAGATGAAAAGGATTGAATTAATTATGAACCAAATGAATCCAAGTAATGACGTTTAAATGGTTGAAAAATTTGAAATGAGCATGATAAAGCAGCCCATTTATACTGAGAAAAATGTGCGGATTTTTATGGGAAAGATATGTGTGATTTTATTTGATTGATTAATTGGGAAGTTAATCAAGGAAATTATCTAGCTAATCCAAAATTTGAATTTCAAATTTTGAGGAATCAAATTAATTGATTTGCCATGATTTTATCCTCACATGATAAATATGCTTCTAACCCATGATACTTACCATGTAAAAATGGTATGATATGATTTGAGTTAAATTAAGTAACATTATCCCTTGATTATAAAATGAATATATGTAATATTTTGCAATAGCAAGGAAAAGATATTATACGGCTTCATATCAACACAAATCATGGCAAATATTGCAAGAAAATAAAAACAAAATTTGTTGACCAGAATTCAAGGGCCTGAAATACAATTTCAAGATATTTTGGACAGAATTTCCTTTCTTGACAGAATTACTACACAACCACTGAAGCCTATTAATAGAGGCCAAATGAGAAAGAGCAAGCATCGAAGCAAGTGATAAAAAGCATTGAGAATGCACATTGAGTTATTGTACTAAGCTTTCTTTTGAGATTGAATAATTGAGGTGAACAGAGTTATTAATGAGTGAACTTGGAGTTTGTGAGGTCAACTCCACCCAAACTAAAACCAAGAGGTTGAATTAAGTGATTGGGATCTTTAGAGTGGGATAATTCTGAGAGATTGTGAGAGTTCATCTTAATAAGAAAAGTAAAGTGTTGAATCCTAGAGTTGGATAACTCTAGGTGGGGACCTAAGCTGGATTGAGGCTCAACCTCATTAAAATATCATTGTGCATTGTCTCGATTTAATTTCTGTTTTTGCTTTCAATTGTTAATTTTAATTTTATTTTTGTAATCATCCTATTCACCCTTCTCTAGGGTGATCTGAGTCTTCAGAGAGGGAAGACCAGTAACTAAGTATAGCTGCTCAACCTGGGGCCGAAGCAAGAGTCAATAACAAAATGTGTGCACCTTCTCTCTCACGTCTGACTCATGGCATCTTCACGCACACAGATTACTTCAATGGGTGAACTTTCACAAAGAATAGGAGAGTGAAAGAGAAATGAATCTTATTAGACATTTGATTTGAGAGATTTTAGAAATTTGCCATGACAATTTGTGCTAAGGATTCTCTTGTAGAGGGGTTGGGTTTGTAGGGTGGTTCAAGTTGGAGTTGAGGTTAGATAAGGGTTTGATGGAGGTGGAGTGGTGGAGAGGAGGTGGAAAGAGAGACAAGGAGAGAGTATGGGTTTAATTTGAGGGTTCAAGTAAGGGTCTGGTAGACTAGGGCCTGTTTTTTTTGTGGGTAAATTTCAAAATATCAACCTCAACCCACTTTAATCCACTTCAATCTACTTTCACTATTTTAATCAAGTTTAATTTATCAGATAAAAAAATTCAATCCACTTTAATCTATTTCAACTCACTTTAACTTACTTTAACCTACCTCAATCTACTTTAACCCAGTTCACCCTTTTACCCACCCTAATTTATCCACGAAAAGAACAGGCCCTAAGATGGTTGCCGCAACGGAGCGAGCGATGGCTATGGTGTGGATTGGAAGTTGGACGGTTGGTGGCATTTGGGTTTGAGTGGTGGATGGTTTAGATATTTAGGTTTTTATTAATCATTTTGATAGCTTCACTTTCTTTATCACATTTTAATATTTTTCCGCTCCAGTGTGTACATAAGTGGGCAATTATGTCTTCTGATAAGGAATAAGATTAAATAAAATATTTTCACATAATTTGAGATATCCTTAGAATAATTTCAAAATAAAGAGCCATTAAAATAGCTTCCCCTAAAGTTGGGTACATCTTTGTAAATTTTTGGAAGATAACTATTACTATTTTTTGTGTAATAAGAAAATCTATTACATATAGGCCACTAGTTTTGTCACATATGAATTGCAATACAAGGTGCTTGGTAATGTGCATAGGCCATTAGTTATCACATATTTTCAAGATAATTGAGGCGAAATTCTTACAATGGTCATATAATCTGACTTGTGTTCAGTGAGAAAATTAGAGGTGGAGGAGGAGGAGGAAGAAGAAGAAGAAAAAAAATAAAATAACAAGGGTATAATGGTTCTAAAGAGCTAAATATAGTACATGGCTATTTAAGGGCTAAAATATAAGCAAGGTTTGGCTTCATACTTATCCCTATTTCCTTTGCAACATAGCAGTG
Organism: Carnegiea gigantea; assembly: GCA_029747015.1. NCBI lineage: Eukaryota > Viridiplantae > Streptophyta > Magnoliopsida > Caryophyllales > Cactaceae > Carnegiea > Carnegiea gigantea. Next base: position 23,698 of record JAKOGI010002572.1, read on the forward strand.
TAAAATAAATAAACAAAAGCTCTCAGATCAAATATGATAACTTGGCATCCATTATCCAAAAAGAAATCTGATAACTAAGATAGAGATGCTTGCCCCCCCCAAAAAAAAGAAATAAACAAATATTGTTTAATTTTACTTGTCAAAAATAATTATGTTCTTCGTTGTTGCACATTACATGTACTATTTCAGAAAAGCTGAAAGATGAGGAATACTGATTCTCATAGTTTCTTTTTCAGCTCTTCTTCTTTTAACATGAGTTTTGGCTCACCTTTGAGATCACTTTGTTAATATGGTGGACTGAAAAAAATCAGTTGATGCTGGCCTCCTCCTCTTATGTCTTCATTTTACTACGTCAACTTTCTTGTATCACTATAACATTTCAAGAATAAATTGGAAAATTTGTTATTTAGTTGCACTCATCTTGAAGCTCCTCAGTTCCTGACAGGTATAATCATGTAAAGCAATTTAGAGTTGCCTCGTGACATTGACTGACAGTGGCTCCTTTGCCTTGAAAAACCATAAGGTTCCATCATATTGCCTAAGTCTTGACTCTAATAATTATACAATAAGAAATTATAGCACACATTTCAAAGCAAAATAGCTTATGTCCTCCTCGTACAAATTGTAGGCATATCATATTTCACATATTGCATTATTGGCATATATTGTGCAAGAAAATAAGTTGTTCTAAAATTGCTTCGTCTCAAGTATCCAGTGATTTTGTTTTTTTCCATTCAAATACTTTACCTCAAAATAAATATCTTCTATGCATTTATTTCAAAGTCTAAAACATGTTTAATATAAACTTTATATGCTTTAAACGTGTAACAAAGATTAAGTTAATTCTATTAAGAGATATCTTAGTTTTCAAATCAAGTTGCCTTAGGATTATTTTTGGATCAATTTTTTGTTATAGCTCATACCAGTCCAATCATATTTTACATTCATTGCTTATCTTTTATAAATGTCAGATCGTATCACTCATACTAAGCTATTTTGACTTAACTTTTTGTATGTCAGTTATCCAAATCACGTATTTGAAGCAAATTGAATGGCATCCCACACTTTAGCTAGTAATGTCTACCCAATGATCCAAAACAAAGATAAAAAATTTCGGAATGATGGAACATCCTTTAGTTTCAGCTTTCGATTTCAATTGTCACACCAATTACTAGTTGGATTTGAATCAGAACATGAAATTGTAGTAAATTATATACATAAGATTGATAACCATTCTAACCTAAGGGGAGCAGTTTTTCATTTTCGTCAAAATTAATGGACATTATACTAACTTAAGAGGAAGATCATTTTGACACAATTTTAGATTCCAATAACCCAAGCTATGCTTAATAAGTTAGCACTTTTTAAGAACACTATTAACATATTGTGGGTTGTGATGTCATTATTTGGAAGAACTGAATAAGATCTATATCTCTTTGATTCCAAAGATCAACTCTCCCTGGACTCCAATCAACCTCAGACCAATAAGCTTACGTAATGCGACTCACAAACTTATTTTTAAGGTCAAAATGAACAAATTAATGGATGTCCTCTTTGTTATTATGTATGAATCCAAAAGTACTTCATTATGCTAGACAAACTTATCATTGATAATGTCCTAGTGATGTTTTAGCATCGCCATTACCTAAAGAACAAGAGAAAATTCAAAAGGAAAGAGCTACAAAGGTCTTGAATTGGATATGAGTAACGTCTATGCCAAAGTTGAATGGGACTTTCTTGAATGGGTCTGAAGGCACTCGGCTCTGATAAGTATTATGTTGTTTTTATTATGAAGTATGTCTTATACTCTCATCTATATGTTATGCTGCTTTTGTTAATGGATACGTTAGCGACCAAATGGATTTTTTCCCCACATATAGGGGCCTTCGCGCAAGTGGATCTATATTATCTTGGTCATTCTAATTTTTCTGTAAAGGTCAATCTTTTCTTATTACCAATTTGGAGGTAAACAAATCCTTGCATGGTGTCTGAGTTTGAAAGGGAAATATATTGTTTCTCTTTTTTTTTTTTAGCAGACAATAGTCTTCGTTGGAAGGGTAAATCAAATTGATGCAAATCGTATCTTGAAGATCCTTAATCTTTATGAACGATGTTTTGGGTAAGTGGTTAATCCGGATAAGTGTGAAGTCTCTCTGAGTCAAAATGTGGACAACGGTACATGTAATATGCTCTATAAGAAGTTTGACTTTTTAAGGTTACTAGGACCAACAATTGCTCCTTGGGACTTCCTACTTTCATAGAAAGGCCCAAAAAGGTGACTTTTCAATGAATCCGAAAATTAGTTTGGAAGAAGACTAAGCGATGGAAAAAAACGCACTTTGTTTTAGGGGTCATGAAGTTGTGTGTAAGGTTGTCATCTAATCTTTCCCAACTTATGCAAGGTAGTGGTTTCAATTATCTAAAACTCTTTGTAACACAAAAGGATAGCATGGATTAACTAGAGCAGGTTATGCCAACCTAAGAGATATGGGGGTCATTTTTAGAAAATTCCAAAACTTCAACCTTTCCCTTCCTATAAACAAGGTTAGCTTTTGGTTAATTCCCTAGAGTCTTTAGCTACTAAAAATCCTTAAAGCATTTTACTATCTCATACCTATTTTCAGACACTAAGGTGGGCCTTTAGCCTAGCTACGCTTCAGAGAATCCTTCTTAAGGCCATGGATCTAAGTTAATTGAAAAATCGATAATGGGTTATGAGTTGTTATTTAGTATGACAAATAGTTGCATTCCTCCAATGGTAACCTGTGCAATTACTTTCCTTAGTCGAAATGTAAAAGTGGTTAAGCTTATTAATTATGAGCATAAAGCGTGGTGGGTTGAAGTTATACACCAAATTTCACCTCACATCAAGTACTAAAGTTCTAGGCATCATTCTAGGGTGCACTAACATAAATGATTGAGCAAGAATCAAATGATAGTGAGTTCAGTATTAAGGCATATCACCTTTGCAGCAAGCTTAGGTGGTTGATAGAAGAAGCTTTGAACTAGAAACACCCATATGAATGAGATGGTAGGTGGATTAAGACATGGGGTTTTGCTCACCTGACCTAAAGTTAAGAATTCCTGGTGGCGTTCTTGTCATGACTCCCTCCCATCACGAGTCTGTATATATCGTGAACATATGCCTATGGATGGCTACTGTCCTTGTAATTGTGAACCATATGAAATATTCATCTCTTCCTTGGTCATGTGTTAGGCCTAGTAGCACATTAGTTTTCATGATTCAGGGAAGTTGTGCCATGGAATTTTGGGTTACTGTAATGTTGAAAAAGAGGCCTCCTTATGAACTTCTTCTGCATTTTTCGGATGGCAAGCAATAGGTCTTTAAGTAAAAAGGGTAGGATTTAAAGATAATCTTGAATACTATCCTAGACTCTTGAAAGGTCAACGTGGATGTACCATAGGTGCCCTGAAGTTAGAAAGAAGTATAGGATTGTCATTTGAGATAGTAGGAGAGACTTATAGCTTCACCAAGGAGTGCAAGATAAGGAGCTCTAACAATAGAAGTAGCTACTGCCTAATTTTTGATGAAAATAACAGTTATAGTTGGCCTCCAGAACATTGTTCTTTAAACTAATTCCATGACAATAGCTCACACCCTCAAAACAAAGCATTGCAACTGCAACTCTTATAGCAAAGACTACCGTAGCCTTTCTAGTAGTTTCTCTAAAGTCTCTTTTTGTTTTTAAGAGATCTTGTAATAAGCTGGCCCATAAGGTCTTCGTTTTTTTTGCTTAAGCAATACAGTGAGTAACAAAAAAAGAACATAAAAGAACTAAAAGAAAATAAAAATAATTAAATTTCTAGCTTTAATTGCTACTTATGAGGTTCCCTTACAAGGCCCATGTTGACTTTCCTGAGGATCACAAAAGCAAAATCATCACAAATGCTCCAGATAATCCAACGCTATTAGAACACCTTCTTAGTTATTTATTTCTTCCTTACAAATTAAAGTACAATGGTAGCTCATTCTATCAATATTTCTAAGCCTATGGTTCCTAAAGTTTTTACCAATTAAAGAGCTTCCTCAATTGTAAGGAATTGATCTAGGTGGTGATTGAGCAAGCAATTGTGGTGCTCCCCTATGCATGTTGCTCTGACTATCATGTACAACCCAGGCTATAATCATCCTAAGAGAATTCTTTTCCTAGACTCATCAAATAATTAGTAAAATCATGGTGACTTTTACGTTGTCTTCAGATGAGTCATAATCCCATCTTTCTTAAACTGTCTCATTGTGAGCCATAAAGAAAAGATAACGCCAATGTTAAGTGTTACCTGCCTTGCCTTGATCCATTTCTACTTCATGGAAGATACTATTGTTTCTCATTTTTCAACCCTCCCAAAGAGTGACTATGAATAAACAGATCTTATTAACTCTTCGCTCATCCTTAAGCTTGAGAAAATAGATTAACCATTTCTAAAGCTAGTCTCTTCATCTAACCCTGTGTTTCTAGAACAGGTTGAGTTTGATGTAGCATATGCTCTAAATCCTTCTCATCATTTCATAGTTTCTGAATATATGGGCGACTAATTCTGCTAGGGATTTGCAACACTTATAGAATCATTTACCCATATTTCTCTTCTTTAAATCCTCACCTAAGGGAAGGCATCGAACTAGGCCATTCGTAAGAAAAAGTTTCCAGTTGGACGGGATACTAAGGCCGCATCTTCATCCAAATTTTAGTTTCTTTACTTGAGATGACTTGCTTGAGGAATCAGTAACTAAGGTACAATACCTTGATTTAATTATGAAATTGTCATATTTGTGATGTTCCAAATTATCTCATCACTATTGTCAACATGTCTGGTGGGGATCGCTAGAATTCTTTACATGCCACCCTATACAAATGCACTTATGATCAAGTGTATGTTACATTGTTTGTCATTAGTGCCAAATAGTTCATTCACCATCCCATTGTCCATTTAGTTCTCGAATTTCCCTTACTTAAAGTGAAGCCCCTTTGCACTCATCTACAAGTCCTTTGTAATATTGACTCGGTCTTCTTTATGTATCCTTGACACTACGAAAATTATTATGTACTGCCGATTGGACATTTGGTTTGTCCAACCAGGCAACTATTTCGAATTTGGGCTATTGTTTTTGTTGAGTTGCACGTGACCCATCTTCCTTTGAGTGAATCATCCAGGTTCTTATAATTTCTATGCACGCAACTCCTCTTTCCTCCCGTCTCTTTTTTTTTTTTTAAAGGATCTTAGTGTTTTGCATAGAGCTTCCTCTCTCCTCTTGTTTAGTCTGCGTGCTTCTTGCCTCTTTTTGGTTTTGAACTAGCCTTTATGTGTGCTTGATTTCAACTATATTCATTTAGTGTCTAGTTTTATCTCAATGAGCCTATTGATGTTGAAGATCTTTTGAACAGGAGTTCTTCGTTAGGTTTGGTTATGCTTTGCAGATATGTGTTCTTATTTACGACTTTGCAACTCTTATGTTATAATTTGGTGTTATGATGGCCTAATTTTGCAACTTTTCCAATTTGATTGTGTTCATTATTATTGTTCTTTTTTTTGGATATGTAATGGAACTAGAGGATTGAATGTTTGTGGTTCTGTTATCAGTTGATTTTCAATGTTTGTTACGAGGGTTGCTTTTTGGTTAAGTTGTAATATGTTAGGTTTGCTTCTTTACTAATGCTCAATAAATAACATTTAGCTCACTAGAAAAGTGGTTCAACTCACTAACAATATCTTTAATCATTACTAAATCACATGTATGTCTACATTAGTAGTTAATAAAGTCTAGGTCAATAAAAAGTTACATTCAACTCACTAAAAATTATTGTCCAACTTACTAAATATAAGTTTGTCCCATATGGGAAAAAACAACTCACTATAATCAATTTTGCGCTCACTAAAGACAATTTTCAGCTCATTAAAAAAAACATTACCTCTACTACAAATAACTTCTTCTGTTGATACAGTTAACTAAAAATGATGTTGTGCTCACTGAGTATGTTTCCATTCATTGTAATAGATGTTGCGTTAACTAACAGTTAAGCTCTTCTCTTTGTTGTTTTAAGTATTTAAGTGTACATTACATATCTATAAAATATAACTTTTTGTTCACTAATATCAACCTCATGTGCTATAAAAAAAAGTTCCACTTTCTAAAAAATATGCTTGGCTCACCAAGATTAAGGTTGTGCTCACTAAAATATAAGCATCTGTCGCTGGAAAAAAAGCTCACTAGAAATTATTTTTTGCTCACTAATTATGCAACTTAGCACCCTAAAAAAGTAATGTTTGTTTTTGCAAATTATCCTTCATTTTTTTTTGTCCATATTATATCAAGCTTTTATTGAGGTTGTGCTTGATAATGGTAACACTATGGCTGATGTCTCTATGCCTAATAAGGGGAAATGTGTAGCTAGTGAGCCTGAATGTGTTATTCAAGTTAAAGAAGGTAACAAATTAGAAATGACTGGAAAGAGGGCCAGTTCTCTAGATGTAGCTTATGAGGTACATATTGACTACACTTTCCATAAGGGTTTTTCTAAGAGATGTAATAAGTTGAGTAGAAGAGAGGATTCACAAGAGGTGCATTCAAGGGACTTTGGCTGCAATAAATAAGGTTCTAAAAGGTGTCCTGGAAAAAAAAAAAAAAGGTAAGACATTTGCTAAATGGAGTTGGAGATGCAATTGTAAGGATAGGGCTATTTTTACATTAAGGTCAATGGTGAATGAGTATGTAAGAAGAATGTCATGATTCATAATCATGAGTTGCTTTTGGATGATTAGGTTCATAAGCTGAGGTCACATAAAAAAGTTGAGAAAGCTCATGTTGTTTATTTTCCAAAGATGAGAAGAAATGGTATAAAAGTTTCTCTTTATTGACTTCTAAGATATGAGGTTGGGGGGTCATCATTAGTTGGATTTAGTAAAAGGGACACCTAAAATAGTGTTAAAAATGAAGTCAAAAGGACTTTAGACAAGGTTAAAGCCAATTGTTTGATGCCTGTTTTAGAAAATAGGTGTCTCAATGAGGAAGATTTTTTCTATAAGTTTAAATTGGAGGAGGAAGATTATTTAATGTGCTTTTTTAGAGAGAATTGTAAATGAAATCTGATTATTTATTGTTTGGTGATCTCCTTGACACAACATATAGAGCCAACCATTATGAGATTATATGCATACCTTTTATTTGTATGAATCACCATGTGAAGAATGTTATAGTAAGATGTGGTTTCCTAATGAATAAGAAGGTTGAGAGTTTTGTTTGGTTGTTTGAAACATTTTTGGCAGCTATGGATAATGTGCACCTGAAATTGTGATGACCAATCCAGCATTTTCTATGGCAAATGCTATTGAAATGAGCTTCCCTTTAGTGAAAAATAGATTGTATACTTGGTACATTTTAGAGAATTCAAAAAAGAATATTGATTATTTTGGGTTTTGGGTGGAATTGTTGATAAGTTTGAGTGTTTGACTATATTTTGAAGAGATGTGACACATAAAAAAGTTCAATTTTTGTTGGGCTAGGTGAGCTATATAGTTTTAAAATCCCCCCCTTTGTTACTATTTTTCATTTTCTTCTCACTCATGTTACATGCTTGTGCTCACTACTTTTGTTATAGAATTCGCTGATTTCATAATTTTTTCTACCTATTTCAGTCTGATCAAGGATACAAATGTATTGATAATGCTTTGTTGGCAAGATTGTATCAGTTGAAAGAGAAGTGTTGTCCAGCTTTTTCCAAGGATATTTTTTTTCTAGTGACATCTTGTCTTTATAGGGAAGAGAGTCTACGAATGCATCTTTATCAAAATGAGTGAATACTACTTGCAGTTTGTTTGATTTCTATAATATATTATATGATGTTGTGACGGAGTGGAGGCTTAAGGAGAAGGATAAGAATGTGAAGAATAAGGATGGTTTTCCCCGGATGTATTTGCCACATGTTAGTCTTTTGCAGCATGCAGTGAAAATATATATAAATAATCTTTACAAAGTTTTTCAGAATGAATACATTAAAGGTGAAGGGTATTGTCAAGATTTGCTTGGCTCAATAGAAACTCCTTATGGTAGATAGCATGTTTATGTTTTCTATGAGAATCAGTTTTTAAAGAAGTTTAGGATTATTGTTAGGTTCCATCTTCAAGATCAAAATAATATTTGTGGCAGTAAGAAATACACTGAGAGTGGTTTGATTTGCTACCACTATTGCATATTTTCAATGTGTACCGTATGCATAAAGTCCCTAATCAATATATTTAGAAATGGTGTGCTAGGTTAGCTTAACCCTCTCGGGCTGTAGAAGAAGCTTCAAGTAGTAATATTGTTGGTGTTCCTGGTTCTATTGGAGGGTTCAGACACAGAAAATTTGAGTCATTTGTTGTTGCAAACAAAGTTAATCTCAAAGCAAGACAACTTTGTGAAAAAGCTTTTAGCAAGTTAAAGATTGACCTTGGTGTAGTTGTTGGTTCAGCTTATCTTTCTGAGGCAAAAAATAATCAACAGGAAAGTGTTGGTAATCAAATCATCCATAATTCTATAGGTTCTAGAAAAAAAGGTCAAGGGAATGTAAAGAGAAAGAGTACATCTAAGAAGATGTCTAACATTGTAAGATTAAGGAAGGCAAGTGATGACTCATATTTTATGTGTAAATAACTCTTCATTTTACCCACTTTTTAGCTTTTGAAATATATTTTTATGATAGAATAATGCATATTAATTTTTAGGCGGGAATAAAATCAATGAATTTGGATGCGAAATTAATTAATTCGACTCAGTTTTGTCCAAAGCCCAGCTATTTGATTGCTTCCTTTTTGGCCCAACAACTCAGGCCTACATATGCCCACCCTGCTAACCTAGCAGCTCTTAAATTCTCCATCCTTTCTCATCTCACCGTGGACGTGTTTTGGTTTGGCTCCCCACAGCCTAGTAAGCAGTCTCAGCTCCCTCTCTTTGTAAATTCATCTGTGTAGGCCATCTTTACTTGAGCCTAGAAGCCCACCTAGTATTCTCCCTAATCCAGCTCTAATCTGGTGGCTCAATGTGCCTCCAACTGATCCCTCATCCTCTCTCTTTCTTTGCCTAGGCTTGTTTCTAGCACACGTATCCCATCAGCTAGTGCTAATCGTGCCTGCTTCACAGCTCCCAATTTATGTTTGCATGACCTTGTTCTTCCCACTTATTGACAGCCTATCTCGCTACTAACCTGCCAATGCCCACCTCATCACTCTTTCTCTATTTTTCTCACACCAGCCTTTATCCCTCATGGCCCAACTTGGAGCCCGCCTTCGCAATTCCATCAAATTCCTTCATTTCTTCTGTGTGGGCTTGCTCTATTCTAGCTCAATTAATGCCCAAGAGCTATGCTGAAATTTCTTGTAAGTAAGTGAAAGCTGACCTAGACAAACGTAATCAATCAAGATTATTTTTTAGCTAAAGACCAACATTTTCTCACACAAGTCAACAGTGTAACAGCTGAAGACCTAACTGAAATTAATTTTCCTTATAAATTTTAGGGCATGAAGAGGGGTGTGGAGCTAGTATAAAGGGGTTAAGGTTGGAGCAAAAATGATCATCCATTCATCCAAGAATTCTTCCATTGTCTCATCCCCCTTATTATATTTTTTTAGAGTTTTTTTTACAAGACAAAACCATTTTGGTTGAGGAGTTTAGAAGAAACTAAGCTTTATTAGTTAACTTTTCTCTTCTCATCTCTCCTTATTTATGAGTCAAATTGGAGACTTTGTGCTTGATTACATGGTTTTATGTAATTAAGTGCCAAAGTTGTGACATAGAAAGCGAAATATACCATTAATTGAGAGTATGGTTAGGCCAATATCAATGGTGTTTTCATTATCGTTGACTAAGTTGCTCATGTAGGATTAAGAAGGATCCTTGGTTAATAATATTATTTTACTAATTCCTTTTGGGGTTATTTTTCTCTCTTACATTGCATAATTTTGTGTTTATATCTAATCCTAACTTGTCTATACATATTATTACTATTGTTTATTCATCTAGATATCAATAGTTTAATTTGCTATCTGAATTATATATTAGACCTTGTAGATATTGTGTGAATGTGCTAAAAATTATAATTGTTAAAGTTAAATAATTTACGCTAGAAATCATATGAGTTATACATAAAATGTTTAATTCATGCTAACTACTAGATAAATTATATCATACAATAATTATCATTCATCTTTGTAATTCATAGCCTAATGTCTATAGTTGAAGTTGAGCAAGATATTAATCAAACCCCCATTTGAGTTAATAATTCAATATTTAAATCATTGGTGAAATATAAAGTCCTAGCTCTTTTTCTACTTGAATTTCCCTGTATTTTCTTGATTAATTTGCTTTTCTTTTGCCTCTTAAATTAAAGTTTGACCATTGAATTCCTCTCTTCAATTATCCTTTTAAATTGGAAAAAATAATTTAAAATTGATATAGTTCTTCGTGAGATCGACTCCCTATACTCATTAGTCAACAATTAACTTTGTGTACTTACAAGTAAAAAGGGTTCTTAAAATTAATTATAAAATCTACATCAAGTTTTTGGGGCCATTGCTGGGGAATGGTTATCAATGTCTGATTTTCTTTTTCCTTTTATTCTTTCATTGTTTTTCTTTGTTTTTCTTGTTTTTCTTTTTCATTAGTTTATTAAAAAATAAAAAAAGATTTTGTTTGGATATTCTTATGGTGAAAATGTGCTACTCTTTTGATGTTTGTGGGTTATATGCAAGGTACATATTCTTTATTCTTAGATCATGAATAATACAATTCTGAAATTGAACGTTCTCTTACTAGGATAAAGCTCAGAATTGTGAATCTTAGAAAAAGATGGCTGAAGCACAAAACCCACCACCTAAGTAACTTAAAGAATACTTTACTCATGCCACTTATGATTCACCTACAAGAACCGATATATCGACTGTTACGTGGACATTTGAAATTGAGCATTCCCTAATCCAAATGCTTCCCTCATTTCATGGGCTAGAGTCTGAAAATTCTTTTAAGTATGTTGATACATTTTTAGAGATTTCTTCCATTGTGTTTTTAAATAATATCTCTGATAATACTTTTCATTTGTGCCTTTTTCCTTTCTCTTTGAAAGATAAAGCTAGGGCTTGGTTAGGTACTAAGACAAATATTATCACTTCGAATCAACTGCAAAAGAAATTCTTAAAAAAGTTTTTCTCTATTAGTAAACTAACTGCTTTAAGACATGCTACGACCACTTTCTCACAAAATAAAAATGAAAATTGCATGAAAGTTAGGAAAGTTTATAGAGTTATTGCGAAGTTGTACTCACCATGAGGTCCTTATGTGGCAACTCGCCCAAAGTTTCTATTCTGGCTTAGATGGGTACAATAGGTAGTTGGTTGATGCATATTGTGGTAGTAGTTTCTTGTATAAAACTCCTAAAGAAGCTTGGGAATTATTTGAACATCTGAGTGAAAATTTACACTTGCATACTATTTCTTCATATTCTAATTTGCCTAGACAATTGGGAAATAGAGGGGGGGATTTATGATGTTTCACATTTAATTGACGTTTTTAGAAATGTTGATGCTTTAACTAAGAAAATTGATCAACTATTATGCATGAAAAAAGTTTCTAGTGCCCCTTTTATTCAAGATGTGTGATTAACTTGTTCTAGTCTCATACATACTTCTATTAATTGTCCTTGTGTTGGTAATTCTAATGGTGTGACTGAACAAGTAAATGTTGACCAATGATTTCCTCCAACTAATAATCCTTATTCTAATATTAACAATCTTGGTTGGAGGAATCACCCTAATTTTTCTTGGAGGTTTCAAAATATTGAGAATCCACAATCACAATGTAGTAGACCTACCCATCCTGGCTTTCAAAACTAGAGATACCTACTTCTCATCAAGCTTTATCTAGGAGCTTTTACATAGAAATGGTAATATCTGCTCTTGGTACCCTAACTTTGATTTTGCAAAATGTTGATTCTAAGGTGCAAGGAATTGAGTCTAAAATGCATATTGTTGATTCCCACTCACAATCCATAGGTAAATTAGAAACCTAACCTTGGGCAACTAGCCATAGTTGTAGGCAAAAGAGAAAAAGGAAAACCTCTTAGTCATCTGATACATAACCCTGAAGGCTGACAACTTGAACAATTGAAAGCTTTAATGGTTCTGAGTGAAAAGAAACATGATAAAGAGAATAGACCTAAGACCATTAAGAGTAGACCTGGCAAAACTGACTCGAGATCTAAAACCCGAATCGAACGGCCTGGACCTATACCCGATCCGACACCCGAAATATGCTCACTAGAAGGTGGACCTGAAACTCGAATTGACCCGAATTGAGCAATACTTGACCTGAAATTTTCTACGAAGTTGCTTATTTTAGCATGACGAGCGTATTTGACCAAAAAATGGTTGACTCGAAATCAACTAGACCTAAACCCGACCCAAACTAAAGTGACCCGAAATGTCACTTAACCCGAACATGACCCAACCCAAACTTGACCCGACCCGTACGCAAACCAAATGACCCACTTGCTAGGTGTAATTAAGAGCAACCATGAAAGTGAGAAAGAAGATGACCTATCCCCTTCCCCTGCTGTGTCTAACCCCATTCTCACATATAAGTTAAGGGTTCCTTACCATCAAGTTTTGGATGCACCACTCCTCTAAGAAAGACAAGCAAAAGGATGACATTGTAGAGACCTTCAAGCATGTTAAGGCCAATCTTCCCTTTTGGAAGCGATAAAACAGATCCTAACTTACGCTGAGTTTCTTAAAGACGTGCACTTTTAAAAGGAAATCTAAATATGAGAAGTCTAAAAAGGTTCTTCTAAGTAAAGAACTGAGCGCAATTTGAAAATTCAACACTCCATCTATGTACAAATATCTTGTTGTTCCTACTATTTAATGGTATATTGGTGTTCGTGCCAAAAATGTGATATTTTTATGATGCCTTTGTACCCGATTTATGCTCAAAATAATTGTTATTTTTAGATTTTTATTCTATTTCATTTGATTTTGTAGGTGTTGAATAAATTGAAAGAAAGTAAGGAAAAATAAAAGAAAAGCTTAAACCTACCCATTTATTCCTTCCCATGCATATGGCACATGCTCTTTCCCCCTTCCCTTAATTCACTTTCTCTCTTCTCTCTCTCAGTCTCCAGCCCCCCAAAAACCAAGCAGACCTGATTTCCCACCTTATTTTCTCTCTCCTCTTGAATCCCTTCTCTCTCCACGCAAAACCCAGAAACCCCGAGCCCTCATCCCCCATTTTTCGGTATGCTCACTATCTTCAAACTCATCTCTCTCTCTCCATCTCATCTTTATCCACCATTGTACACCAAATTTCACGCAGCAACCACCACCACGACACTCATCTCCACCATTCACAACATCTGCAAAATCAAGGGCTGTGATTGAGAGAGGCTCTGGTGTAAATCGAAGGAGGCAGCTGCGCATTCAAGAGGTAATTAGGTATAATCTAGGTTTAGTCTTAGTTTTTCAGGTTTTAATTCGGGATTTTTAGTTGGTTTTGAAGGAGTTTGGCAATTTACAGTAGGTTTTAGGTTTTGGGTTTTAAGCTTTCATTCCCTTTCGATTCTTAGAACTATTCTCTAGTCTTCAAGTTTCATGTAGTTATTGTTTGATTTCGTTAACTTGGAGTGTAATTTATGGTTTGAATCTGATAGAGTATTAATTTTGGGCATTTGAGTTTGTTAAGTTGTACATCTTCCGTTGCCTCTATGCTTACTTCTCAGTGCTTGAAGTCTTAGTAATGGCAATTCCGCCATTTTTGATGAGTTTTGGAGGTATATTCTGGTTTTCCCATGCTAAATTCAAATCCTTTCCTCCTCTTTTGTTCTTTATTATTATGTCATGTTCGCCTATTCTTCTTATAGGTTGATTTGTTCTGCCCAATTTCTTTGACTGATTGATGCTGTTTAAATATGAATCTGGGTGTTCTTAAGTTTTATTTCTGAGCTTTCTATGTTCGGATTTAATTTAGGCGAATGCCAATTACCTCTGTTGCTGATTGAATGCTGAGATTCCCCCTCCTCTGCAACTCTTACTTTGTTTTTTGTTTTGTTTTGGATGATTCGATTATGTTCTGGTTTTGATTCATGACCTTGAGCATTTTCTTATTAGTCCCTGTGGTTTTTGATTTATGACCTTGTGCTGCCTAGTATTCTGTTTGAGCATTGCTCTGGTTTTCTGTTTTGTTTTGTTTTCGGTTTAATTTTTGTGACCTTAGTTTTCTGCTTTTTGTTAGTTTGGTTGATTCAATTTTGTTCTGATTTTAGTTTAGTTAATTAGAATTATAGATTCTAGGCTTAAGAACTTGCAAGCTTTGATGCAATTCTGGTTTAAGTTGATAATCGTAGATATTATGGTCAAGTGATAGATTAATTGGGACTTGAGTAAATCATTCTAGTCATTATTTGTTTGACTTTGGTTAGTTTAGCCTACTATGCTCGTTTAATTTAAACTATTGACCCGAATTTCATCTTCGTCCCTGAGGAAACGACCCTCAAGTACTACAACAATAGTCGTATACTTGCGGCATTTAATTTTCACTCAAAATTATCGAACAAGTTTTTGGCGCTTTTGTTGGGGACGATGGTTTTGAAATTAGGTTACTTTCACTTTTTAGTTAATCTTCGTCTTTATTGAGCTTAGATTATCTAGTCTTTTTTAAAAATTTTTATTAGTTCCCCCCCCCATTCGGTCTTTTGTTTTGTTTCGTTGAATTTGCTAGTATTTTGTAATTAGTTGTTTTAGTTTTTTTCCTTTTTGTAAAAAAAAAATTGAAAACAATTTTGAAAAAAATGCCAGTTTTTAATTTTTCTCAGTTTGAGCATGAGGCTATCTGGAGATATTTTTCGAGGCTCAATGATTACCGTGCTCAATTGAATCAAAATTTTGAAAAATGGGAAATTTTTGAGGTTATTTGTGTGGGTCTAAATGCTGAATTTAGAGGTCATATTAAGTCCATGTGTCTTGGCGGTTTTAAAGGCTTGCTGTCTAAAACTCCAGATGAGGTTTGGGATTTCTTTTAATACTTAGCTTGGGAAATTTGGGACTTTGAGCAAGCTAAAGAAGCTTTTGTTCACTCTTCTTCAGAGCCTTATGTTTATCATTCTAAACCTTACCATCAGGATCAATTTAGAGACCATTGTTCAACAAGCTTATATGCCTCCTGTTTTATGCGGTTATTGTCAATCTTCTAGTCATGAAATTTGATCCTGTCCTTTATCTACTGATGCACTAGAACATTGTATTACGGACACGATGGGGCAATTTTCTAGTATTCAATATAGGGAATGTTATAATGACTTGCCTGTAGCTGGCCCTAGTCTAGGATATCCGATACCTAATGTTAGTCCAGTTGATAATTTTGAATCTTTTCTTCCTCAAAGGCCCAATATACTTGTTGATACACCTTTTGCCTATCTTAGGGAAGAGAATGACACCCCTATATGCCTACACGTTTCCGCTCTTGAGCCTAGCACACCTAGGGACATCACTAATGATGCTCTAATTTTTCTCAACCCACCTAATCCTTTGGCCCCATCTTGCAAATTTGAGGAGGGTGAGATACTTAAGGGTGACGCTAATTCTGAGGAGCATTCTCTTGATAAGCCTTTTGATGTAGATTTTAATGAGGTTACACCTCCTGATGAGCTTAATGATCCCTTTTCTGATGAGTCTCATCCTGATGTAGGGCCCGCCCCTCCCATAATCTTCTCCCTTTCCCCTCTTTCTCCCTTCTTTATACCCTCCTGAGTTTTCTTTTTTAGAGTCTGAGACTTCTATGATTGGTAATCCATGTTTAGATCAAACTCTTGAGGAGAGTGATATACATGGACTCGAGGATCACTTTATGGTGGGGGACTTGACTCTAGGCCATCCTTTGACCTTTGATTGTCATATTTCATTCGATTAGCCTTTTCTTGGTCCTTTCCCCTCTCCCTTTAGAGACATTGCACTTCATTTTGGTCATTCAGACCACTTTCGATGGCCTATGTATTCATATAGTCACATCAATGTTAGGCCATTGACTTGTGCGATTGATTTTGCATACACACATCTCTCTTCTATTTGGGCTGAGAGCTTTGATAGGCTCAAGAGGGCCTTGACTTGCATTGCATTTATGCACCTTATTTGGGCTCGTCTTCTCGTTTCTAACTACTTGCATTTTTGCGAGGATTGGGCTCGATTATTTGATAAGCTGCTTCGTTCGTTGGTTGGTTTTGATACAAGTAGCAACTTATGAGTTGTGATGGAGCGATTGATGCTCCATGGTCCTCCTTGACAGCATCTGAGTGGGGCATTTAGTTTGGGTACAATCAGTACCCAACTGAGTATGATCGTTCCACCCTCTGCTCTTCTCTTTTTCATTTCTTTTCTTTCTTTTCATGCTTAGTTGTGGATATTTAGGATTGTGATTATATGGGTGATCAATCTTGAGGAGCAATGTGGGATTTGTTGAGCGGGGTTGGCTATGATCAGTCTTGATTGTGTTATTGTTTTCTGAATACTTGTTAGTTGTGGATATCTAGGATTGTTTTTATGTTTCAGTTTGTT
The DNA here is from genome assembly GCA_029747015.1 of Carnegiea gigantea. NCBI lineage: Eukaryota > Viridiplantae > Streptophyta > Magnoliopsida > Caryophyllales > Cactaceae > Carnegiea > Carnegiea gigantea. The sequence goes on from JAKOGI010002572.1 coordinate 40,282, forward strand.
TTGTTTCTTTATTTTTGTGAGTTTTGGCTTTGGTTTGGCGTTTGTTTGGTTTTGGTTTTGGTTCTTGATTTGCTTCCTTTTTTAATTTTGGGTTTTGTAAATATGGGTATTTGGGTTTGTTTTGATTTTCATCTTGATTTTGATTTTGGTGAATTTGTTTTTGTTTTTGGTTTTTCTTTTTTTATTTTCATCATGTCCTAATTTGTATATACTTGTTACTTTGTTGTGGTTTCCCGGTTGTCTAGTTGATGTGATTACTTTTTAGCGCCTTAATTCCCAAAATGAGGACATTGTGAAGTTTTGGTGTGGGGGCGAGGTTCTCATTTGTACCTATTTGTATATATTTTTTGAAAATTTTGAAAAAAAAAATTTGAGTAAAAAAAATTTTTTTTCTTTATTTTGGGATTTGTGTGCTTTCTTAGGCCATTGTGATTCAGTGTGCTAGGTTATTGAGTTATAGATAAATAGAGTTTGCATGATGAGATGCCTAATTGAGTATGTAGATCCGATTTTGCACAATAACACTATCTCGTCTGTGTGATTTTGTGCTACCTTGCTCACTTTCCCTTCAATTCTTAGGGACTTGCTGTTAAGCTAGCATGTGAGCCTTTTGTTTGTCAAAATTGCCTTTTAAGCTTCTAAAAAATACCAAAAAAAGGACAAAGTCTAAAAAAAAAGTGAATAAAAACCTGGGCACCAATGTTCAAAGCCACTATCTTTATTTCATATCTTTAATTGGCTTGAATATGTGCTATTTACTTGATTATGCATCTGTTTAGGCAATGAAATAGATGCTTTGAACAATCGAATAAAACCCCTTTTTAGAGAAGACACGAATATTTGTAAGTCAAGTAGGTTTAGGGCATGTACGTTATTATTTTTGAAAAAAATGGAAAATATGGGAAACAGGAGCAAATAAGGCAATCAGGTAAGGAAATAGAGATTGTGTCAATATTAGCAACTTGATTCATAAGAGTTGATACACAGTAGCACATGTGCCAAGGTGTACATATCATTGCATATTGTGCGTGGGGTGAAAAATGAGAGTCGAGATGTTTCTTTTGAATTCGATACCTTCTGATTGTACATTCTATTTGTGTACACTTTTGTGACTTGGTTGCTAGAGTGTTGCTATTGCCTGACTTGTGTACATGATTTCCCCACTACCTGTACATATGTTTATGTTTTGAAAAAAAAAACCAAAAAGATTTTCCTTTGTTTTTGAAATGATTTTTGTGGGTGTTTCACTTGAAAAACCTCACGACACCTCACTCGTCTACTTGGGAAAACAAGGGGTCTTAAGGGCTTGTTGCATACGCTAAATGCAACCGTGATTCCTACGACGGTGAGCTAGGATCATCTGTTTCTTATTTTCCGTTTCTTTTTAGTTAATTTAGTTGTTTTACTTGAGGACGAGCAAAATCTTGGGATGGCGGTATTTTTTCGTGCCAAAAATGTGATATTTTTATGATGCCTTTGTACCCGATTTATGCTCGAAATAATTATTATTTTTAGATTTTTATTCGATTTCATTTGATTTTATAGGTATTGAATAAATTGAAAGAAAGCAAGGAAAAATAAACGAAAAGGTTAAACCTACCCATTTATTCCTTCCCACGCATATGACACATGCTCTTTCCCCCTTCCCTTAATTCACTCTCTTTCTCCTCTTTCTCGGTCTCCAGACCCCAAAAAGCAAGCAGACCTGATTTGCCCCTTATTTTCTCTTTGCTCTTGAATCCCTTCTCTCTCAATGCAAAACCCAGAAACCCCGAGCCCTCATCCCCTATTTTTCGGTCTGATCACCATCTTCAAACTCATTTCTCTCTCTCCATCTCATCTTCATCCACCATCGCACACCGAATTTCATGTAGCAACCCCCACCACAACACTCATCTCCGCCGTCCACAACAGCTGCAAAATCAAGGCCTGTGATTGAGAGAGGCTCGGGTATAAATCGAAGGAGGCAACGGTGCATTCAAGAGGTAATTAGGTGTAATCTAGGTTTAGTTTTAGTTTTTCAGGTTTTAATTAGGGGTTTTTAGTTGGTTTTGAAGGAGTTTGGCAATTTAGAGTAGATTTTAGGTTTTAGGTTTTAAGCTTTGATTCCCTTTCAATTCTCAGAGCCGTTCTTTAGTCTTCAAGTTTCATGTAGTTATTGTTTGATTTCGTTTTCATGGTTTGAATATGATAGAGTATTAATTTTGGGCATTTGAGTTTGTTAAGTTGTACATTTTCCCCTGTCTCTGTGCTTACTTCTTAGGGCTTGAAGTGTCAGTAATGGCAATTCCGCCATTTTTAATGAGTTTTGGAGGTATGTTCTGGTTGTCCCATGCTAAATTCAAATCCTTTCCTCCTCTCTTGTTCTTTATTGTTGTGTCCTGTTTTCCTGTTCTTTTTGTAGGTTGATTTGTTCTACCTAATTTCTTTGACTGAATGATGTTGTTTAAATATGAATCTAGGTGTTATTGAGTTTTATTTCTAAGCGTTCCATGTTCGGATTTAGTTTAGACAAAAACCAATTACCTCTGTTGTTGATTGAATGCTGAGATTCCCCCTTCTTGCTACTCTTACTCTGTTTTCTATTTTGTTTTGGGTGATTTGATTATGTTGTAGTTTTGATTCATGACCTTGAGCATTTTCTTATTAGTCCTTGTGGTTTTTGATTTATGACCTTGTGCTGCTCAGTATTCTGTTTGAGCATTGTTCCGATTTTCTGTTTTATTTTGTTTTCGATTTGACTTTTGTGACCTTAGTTTTCTGCTTTTTATTAGTTTGGTTGATTTGATTTTGTTCTGATTTTAGTTGAGTTAATTAGAAATACAGATTCCGGACTTGAGAACTTACAAGCCTTGATGCGATTCTGGTTTAAGTTGATAATAGTAGATATTATGGTCAAGCGATAGACTAATTGGGACTTGAGTTAATCATTCTAGTCATTATTTGTTTGATTTTAGTTATTTTAGTCTACTATGCTCGTTTAATTTTACGTAGTGACCCGAATTTCATCCTCGTTCCTGAAGAGACGATCCTCAAGTACTACGATGATAGTCATATACTTGCGATATTTGATTTTCACTCAAAATTATCGAACAGTTGGTAATCATAAAATTAAAAGGGAACTCTTGAATTTTGGTGCTGGTGTTATTTTGATATCATATTCTGTTTACTTAGAATTAGGATGGGGTCAATTGAAATCTTCTAACTGTACCTTCAACTTGATAGATGATGCTTTGGTTCACATTGATAAAGATTTCTTTCTGTTAACTTTGTTGTGTTGGACATGGATCTAATCATACTTCTAAGTATATCACTCTTATTTTAGGACGTCCGTACTTAGCTATAGCTAATACCACCATTAACTATAGCTCTGGAGTGTAGATGTCTCAACAATGAACATAAGGGTTAGGCTTAACAATTTTAAAGCTTTTTCTCAACTTGTGTTTGACGATGAATATAAATGCTTCTTTATTGATGTGATTGATAAAATGATTAAAGAAGCCTTACTTGCTATTCTAAACAAAGGTCCCTTAGGAACCTGTCCTTTCCATGATTTAGGGTTATTTGACTTAGAGATTACAATAGATAAAATGGATTCTACTTTAGATTTCATTCCTTATCTTAAGTATTCCTCTTAGGCGTCCACTTATGAACCTCTCCCACCTTTGGCTAGTTCTCTGATGCTACATTCTATTGTCTCCCACCTAAACTTTAGGAGTTGAAACATTTCCCTAATTTACTTAAGTATGTGTTTCTTGCCCTAAAGAGATCCTACATGTCATTATATCTTCTTTTTTATCTTGTTATTAAGAGAAAGAGTTGATTCATGTCTTGTTTGATCATAAGGGTGCTACTGGGTAGTCAGTTGCTGATTTAAAAGGATTAGCCTAACTATTTGCATGCATAGAATTCACTTAGAGGGCAATGTGAAAACTGTTTGGTAAATGCAACATTGACTAAACCCCGTATAAAAGAAGTTGTACAGAAATAGGTAGTAAAGCTTTTAGATGCAAACATTATCTACCCAACCTATGATAGTTAGTGGGTTAGTCCAGTTCAAGTTGTCCCTAAGAAATCTAGCATAACTATGGTAAAGAATAATGATGGTGAACAAGTTCTACTAGAAAGACGACAGGGTGGAGGGTGTGTATTAATTACAAGAGGCTAAATTTTATCGTTAGAAAAGAACATTTTTTCCTCCCCTTCATTGATCCAATATTGGATAAATTAGCTTGATAAAGTTTATATTGTTTTCTATATGAGTATTTTGGTTATAACTAGATACATGTTTATCCTAAGGACTATGAGAAAATGACTTTTCCATGCCCCTCGAGTACATTTGCCTGTCAAAGGATACTCTTCGGGTTGTGTAATGCATCTTACACTTTTCAAAGATGCATGATGACCATATTTTATGACTGTATTGATAATTTCATAGGCGTGTATATGGATGATTTCTCTATTTTTAGTTCTTCTTTGGATGCATGTCTTGGCAATTTATTCACTATTTTAAAAAGATGTGGAAAAGTGAATCTTATTTTGAGTTGTGAAAAGATTCACTTCATGGTCAAAGAAGGAATTGTATTAGGGCACCAAGTGTCTAAAAAGGGAATTAAGGTGAATGAAGCCAACGTTGATATAATTTCTAATTTGCATGTTCCTACAAGCAAGCCAAATCGTCCCTTGGTCATGCTGGTTTCTATAGGATATTTATTAAGGATTTTAGTAAAGTGATTAGGCCGGTTACTATAACCCCCTTTCTAAAGATACTCCTGTTGCATTTGATGAGTCTTGTACGAATGCTTTTGATGAGCTTCGATCTTAATTGGTATCAGCCCCTATTTTGTAGCCCCCTGATTGTTTTCTACTATTTTAGATTATGTATGGTGCATCTGAATTTGCTATTCAAACTATTTTGGCTCCAAGGTGAATGGAATACCTTATGTTGTTTACTATGCTAGTAGAACTCTAACTACTACTCAAAGAATTATTCCACTGATGAAAAGGAGTTACTGACTGTAGTATTTGCACTTGATAAATTCCATTCATACTTCCTGCGTTCAAAATTGATTGTATTTACTAACCATGCTGCAGAAGTATCTTTTGTCAAAGAATGATACCAAATCAAGACTCATTAGGTGGATTTTGCTGTTGTAAGAGTCTAATATTGAGATTAAAAAATAGGAAAGGTTCTGAAAATTCAATTCCAGACCACTTGTCTAGAATCGTTACTGAGTATACAAATTACTTTGTCAGACTCTTTAACCATTTCCCTAATGAGTAATTATTTATTGTGCCACATGGCCCCGTCCCTTGGTTTGCACACATTGTGAATTGCCTTGTCACTAGAAAGATCCTACTCACTGGTCCAAACAAGATAAAAACAGGTTCTTCTCACAAGTAAGACATTCCTAGGCCGAGTAGTCCATAGGTGCGTCCCTTATCTTTTTAAACATTGCCTAGGCTCCATAGGTGCGTCCCTAAGAATGAAATTTGTAGTGTCATGACCTTTTATCACTCTTGTGCTTGTAGTGGTCATTTTAGAGGTTGTAAGATAGCTGTTAAAGTCCTGCGGAGTGAGTTTTATTGGCCTACTCTATTTCATGGTGCTCACCATTTTTGTCTCGGTTGTGAGCGTTGTCAACGTACGGGTGCCCTGTCCTATCGTGACATGATGTTCCTTTCTCTGATTCTAATTATTGAGATATTTGATGCGTAGGGATATTAATTTCATGGGTCCCTTTTCCCCATCTTTTGGCATTGTGTACATATTGGTTGCTGTTGATTATGTGTCAAAGTTGATGGAAGCTCTGGCTACTAGGACCAATGATCACAAGGTTATGGTCAAGTTTGTGAAAGAGCAAATTTTATGTTAGTATGGAACCACTAAAGCTCTTATTAGTAATAGAGGTAGTTACTTTTGTCATCGGTCCTTTGAGTATTTGCTTCAAACATATTCTATGATTTATAAAGCAACTACCCCCATCATCCTTAGACTACCGGATAGAAGGACTGCTATTTGAGATTGTATTATGTTCTTTGGGCCTATCGTACTACTTATAAGACTCCTATAAGATTATCTGTTACTGGCTTCTTTTCAGTAAGCCTTCTCACTTGCTATTTGACTTGGAACATTGTGCTTTTTGGTCTATTAAAGTCTTTTAATTTTGACATGAAACAAGTGGGTTCTAATCGCAGGCTTTCATTGAATGAGTTAAATGAATTACGTATGAAGCCTATGAAATTACTAAGATTTATAATGTCAAAACCAAAGCTTTTCATGATAAAGTAATTCCCCGTAAATCTTTTCAACCTAACCAAAAGGTTTGGCATTTTAACTATAAGCTTAAGTTATTTTCTGACAATTTGAGATCTAGATAAGATGGTTCTTTTGTTGTCTAACAAGTGTTTCCCTACAGGGCAATTCAATTTTTGGGTCCCCGATGTGGTCGTCTTCTTACTATCAATGGTCAACAGTTTTAAACTTATTATGACTGATGAGATTGGTCCTGGTTTAATTTAGCCCATCAATGTCATAGACCCAATTTACTATGATTAGTGGATGAGACTTTGTCTAGCTGCAGACATAAAACATGGCACTTGTTGGTAAGCAACCCAATCTTTTGAAGTGAGTTTGAATCTTTTGTTTTTGTTTTCTTTTTGTTTATAGTTCACTTGTGTTCTAGAGTGTGATGCTTCACGTGGTTTTTGGCTTTCGGTTTTTGTCATTTGTGATGGTTTTGAATGTATATATGAAGTTAGATTGTTGGACACATTAAGAATGCTTACCGTGTGCTCTCAGGTTGTATTGTTCTTTTCTCTATCTTTTTCCTTATTATTGTCTTTTGCATTTAAGACAACGTCAGATTTAGGTGTGGGGAGAAGGCAAATGAAAATTTTGAGGAAAATCTAACTTAAAACTTTTAATGAATTTAATTTTGGGAAGAGATTGAGTGCTCTGATTATGCATGTGCTACTTTTATTAAATGGATTTGATTAAGGGGATCCATGCTTGTTAGATATTATTTCTTAGCTTTAACTAATGGATGACTAAAAATTTTTTTTTGGTACTATTGTCACCATAGAGTCGATTTTGAGTTCGAGATGTAACCTTATTTTCAATGACATAAGTATTTAATAAGTATTGAGTTCCTCATTAACTTTTCAATCCATATATTAAATAAATTGAATTCATTAAGTTATGATTCTGATACCAATGTTCAGGTCCTATATCTATTCATATCTTTAATTGCCTGAATATTTCTAAATGTTCTATGAGTGCTATCTTTATGCATATTTTTATCCACTCAGATTAAGAAACACATGAAATCGAGCAAACTTTTAAAAAACTTTCAAAGAAAAAATCAAAAGCAAAAAGCACTAATAAATTGATTTGGCATTAGGGGCTTGATTTTAAGATGCTTTTGTGATTTTTGTTATGTGGGGTGAACATGTACTTATGGTTTCTACATGGTTGGCAGTGAATGCTTAATTTTCTTGAGTCTTGACCTATTGACTTAGTTGAGTTTGGACATGTTCAATAATGAGTTGTGGATTAGTAGTGGATTCATCCACATGATTTTGAGTAAAAGAGTGTAGTTAGATCATTTGATTTTCCTTCCCGGGTCTTATTTCACTTAGTGGGCTGAATGAATTTATGCAATCTTTGCCCAAGGACTAGCAAAGTTTCGGTGTGGAGGAGATGATAACTCATATTTTGTGTGCAAATTTTCTCTCCATTTTACCTACTTTTTAGCCTTTAAAACATAGTTTGATGAGAGAAGAATGCATATTTTATATGATTTTCAAGTGGTAATAAAATAAATGAATTCTGGCACAAAATTGATCAATTCAACTCAATTTTGGCTAAGCTCCCATGTGTACATGTTCTCTTTTCCTCCGTTCAAGCTTGTTCCTTGCACACATGGCCCATCAGCCAGTGCTAGTCTTACCCGCCTCCCAGCTCTCACCTTATGTTTGCATGGCCTTGTTCTTCCTACTTGTTCGCGGCCCGCTTTGCTGCTAGCCCACCAGTGCCCCACCTCATCACTCTTTCTCTCTGTTTTCTCATCCAGGCCTCTGTCCCTCACGTCCTAGGTTGGAGCCCGCCCTCACCATTCCTTTAATTTCCTTCCTTTCTTCTGTGTGGGCCTACTCCGTTCCAGCCCAATTAATGCCCAATAGCTATGCTGAGATTTCTTGTAAGTAAGCTGAAGCTGATCTAGTCAAACAGAATGAATCAATATCAATTTTCAGTTAAAGATCAACTCATGCAAGTTAACAATGTAACAGCTGAGGAATTAACTGGAATTAATTTTTGTCACAAATTTTAGGGCAGGAAGAGGGTGTGTAGCTAGTATACAAGGGGATCAAGATTGGAGCAAAAATGATCATCCTCTCATCGAAGCATTCTTCCATTCTTTTATCTTTCATCTTTCATTTTTCATTTTTTTAGAGTCTTTTTGTAAGACAAAACCATTTGGGTTGAGGAATTTAGAGGAAAATAAGCTTTATTAGTTATTTTTCTCTTTTCTTCTTACTTTATTTGTGAGTCAAATCAGAGAATTTGTGCTTATTTATAGACTTTCGTGTCGTTGAGTATCAAAGGTTAAACATAGAAAGTGAAATTTACTACTAATTTAGAGTATAGCTAGAGCAACAACAATGGTGTTTTCACCAACTATTGCCGACTAAATTACTCATCCAGGATTAAGATGGATATTTAACTAATCATATTATTTTACTAATTTCTTTTAGGGTTATTTTGTCGCTTATATTGTATAATTTTTGTTTATATCTAATCGTAACTTATCTATGCATATTATTACTTTTGTTCATTCATGCAGATTTTAATAGTTTAATTTGTTGTCTCAATTATATATTAGACATTGTAGGCTAATAAGATATTGTGAAATTGTGCATTAAAATCTTAATTGTTGAAGTTTAATAATTTACGCCAGAAATTAGATGAGTTATATATAAAATGAGCAATTCATTCTAACAAATAGATAAATTACATCATATGATAATTATGATCCATCTTTTTAATTCATGGCCTAATACTTGTACCTCAGGTTGAACAAGGAACTAATTAAACCTTCATTTGACTTAGCAATTCGATATTTAAGTTATTGGTAAAATTTAAAGTCCTAGATCTTTCGATAATTTGATTTCTCCATATTTTTTGACTCATTTTCTATTTTTGTTTTGTCTAATTAGTTTGGTTTGATAATTGAACTCTTCCCTTAAACTATTCTTTTTAATTGGAAAAAGTAATCTTGAAATTGCTATCATTCCTTATGGGATCAATACCTTTTACTTGCTAGTTTATAATTAACCTTATGCACTTGTAATTAAAAAGAGGCTTTTAAAACTAAACGTGAATTCCACATCAGTAAAGTTTTTTTTAAAGGAGTGGAGGAGATGCATTGCAATCTCATGTTGAATTATTTTGCATAATCTTAGTGAATATTTTATTTATCACATAGTATTATCTTTTGCAAGTCACTGAAATTGTGTTCGTTAATAATGTTCACATGATGAGTAAAACTGTGTTTTTTCTCATCAAAAAATGTGCATGGGTTCACTAAATTTTTGTTTCAGCTCACAATCTCAATTATACTATGTACTTACTAAATTTGTTCTTTGACTCACTAAAAATGTGCACGCGCTCACTAAAAATGTTTTTTGCGCGATATTTTAGGTTGTTCTCGCAAGTGCATTTGATCTAGCGGTAGATTTCAACGAAGTGTACAGAGCGTTTAGCTCGATTTTGATAAAAGCTTAAGCCAACCAAATGGGGTAGCATGCTTACCAATTAGACGAATTCTCATTGTGAAGGTCCTAGCATTTAAGGGTAATTTTCTCCTTACCTGTTTCATTGCTTCTACAAGAGATGTTTTCTTGTGTGAGTTTGATTTCTTATCATGATACAAATATAAATGAAGATATTGTTTTGTTTTTTCAAGTAGGTTAGTTGTGAATCCAGTATGAATTTTGTATCAATAAGTGATTTTTATTTTATCTTCATTTTATTTTTTGTGGTGATAGTTTTATAATTTCCTTTTTACCTTTGTTCCTTTTATGCTCACTACAAATATTAGTTTGCTCACTGAAACATTTGTGTCTTTGTAGGGTTGAAGAATTTACATTGTCGTTGACCATTAATGAAGATTTTGCAATCATCACATGCAATAGGTTTTTCATAGGGTTCACAAACTTTTTTGTGTAGTGGATTAATAAGTTATAGAGTTTTCTTTCTTCACTATAATGTTTTGGTTGTATTATGATAATTCTCTACACATTTGTGCTCGTTCAATTTAATTGTATTGTTTGGCTATAAGATGATATTTATATATCTGTTCCAATTTAGTAAATTATGTGACATACTTTTTAAGTTTTTTATATGTTACGTAATGTAGAAGCATCATAACTCACTGGTTACTTCTACCTGACTAAAATTTACAAAATTTATACCTTTTATGATGATCTAAAAATAGAAAAGAATAATATTTGTTGAGAGACATTTACATTTGAGACCATTGAACTTTAGGGTATTAATTTGGAGGACCAGCTTTTCAAAAATTGAACTTTCAGGACACTCAATTATTATGCAATAAACTTTTAGAGGACAAATCACTATTGAACTTTTTATATATATAGTTCCCACACTTTTCATATTTGCAAATTTAATCCTAATCCTTAAAAACTTACTTTCGATTTTCTTTTTTCCATGTAATATTAATCTCACTAGTACTATTTGAAGCCCACTTTAATATAGCATTAGAGTCTCATGACAAAAAATAATTAAGATAGTTAAGATAATTAATAGTTAATTAAGTTAATTAAGTTAATTAATAATATTTAATGCTTCAATTGTCATCTACTTGTTCCGCTCATAATTATTCACACATTGTGCATTCCCTAAGGGAACCATTTCAATGGCACTGCAATTAAACTATGTCATTGCTATAGGTTTATAATTAAAAGTCAAATAAGCAAAAATTAAGATCAAAGTTAAGAAGATTAAGAAGTATTGTCTATAATCCATCTTTTTCTAATTAATAAGGCTAGACATAGTAAAAAATCTAATTTAAGTATTAGCACTCCATTTCAGCATAAATATCCTTTCTAAAACTTAAAAAACAAAAATTTATTCCCTTTGCATGATATAAAAACTCAAAAAGAGGCACGAAAAAATCAACAAAAAATCCACTGAAAAATCATATGAAAAGGCAGAGAAAGAAGAAGATGATAGAGTACAAACAGCACAATCTTGAGGAATTATAGAACATATTTGATAAAGAACAAAACCCAAAAGCGTTAAACAAAATAATGGGTGCGATAGTTGAAAAACAAGATGTATTATTTGATGACAATGAAGAGACAAATAATGTTCAGTTAAAAGCAGAAATAGATCAGTAGATGAACCTAATTAGACTAGATGACCTTAACATGATTCCTTCACTGGAAATAGGAGAAAACTAGATAAAAAAAACATGGTAAAATGATATTCGATAATGAAATCAATGAGATTGGAGAAGAACTCAACACATATGAAATTGAGTCCAATTTAGTTAATAAAGTTGTTCCTAAACCTAAAAAATTTGGTGGACCTCCTAGAACAAAAACCCATTTTATGAGACCTAGATACTTTTTAGCAGGATGTACAATCAATTTTTCCTTTGGGTTTATGCCAAGATAAACCATGACCTTTAAAAAGATTGTCATTACCTCAATTAGTCAAACAGGCTATATCGTAAATATCGATGGAGGTTAATAGAGAAAAAATATTTAAGCATTGGAAAAGAGGAATGAATAGTGTCTTAAAGTTAAATGCCATTAGACTTTTTGAAATTTCTTAAATTATATTGAGTATAGTTTTTATAAAATTGTAGCTGACTGGTATGATTCATTCAATGAGGACGGTAAAAATGCATTAGGAATGACAGAAATACTAGTTGCAATGTTAAAAGAATTATGTAAGGAAATCAAAACTGAATTTATCATAACCAAACTTGATTCCGAAGAAAAGCCTAGAGAATGACAAAGAAAGATTAATAACATAGAGTTGTCAGATATGAGATATGTGGAGCATTATATTGCTGAATTTAGTCAATATTATTACGAAATGGGGCATCATGAAATCAATATTGGTATGTTTTATAACAATTACCATATCCAATCAATTTTATAATCAATGAAAAGTATAATACATGGTTTGAAAAAGCAGATGTCATCGATACCCTTGATATAAAATCTCTTATTTAAGAAAATGGTTCAATGATTAGCGTCTTGATCTCTAAAAGCAAAAGAAGATGAAAAAATAATTTCTAGCCTATTGGGATAATCCTCAGCAATGGGGAAAGCAACCTAAGCGAACAAGAAAAAGAAAATTTTATAAGAAAAAGAAGTTTAACAAGTAAATGGGAGAGAAATATAAAAGAAAATATTATGACAAACAAAGCCCTAAAAAAAGAAAATTTTTGAGAAAGCCACTTATAGTCCTGCCTGAAAAAACAACTGTAAGTGTTAGGTGTGTCGAGAAGTAGGGCATTATACAAATGAATGCAAAAATAGGAAGAATAACAAGCTTATAGAAACAATGAGTAGTCTTGGTTATTTTAAGCTTAACGAGGAAGAAGCACTAGATCTAGCCATTTAAAATAACAAGAAAATTGTCAAAATTGTACTAGAAGATGAATAAGAAGAAAGTGATTATGAAGAAAGCAGTCATCTGATGGAAAATAGTTTAATTAGTCATGGTGGTCTTTAAGGGTTGTGGATACTGAGAACGAAGAAATGAGAATGAAGAAGTCAAAAGAGATTGGGTCCTTCCTACAATTCAGAAAAATATGATCTATAAAAAATTCATCTTTCAATTAAAGAGTAAGTACGTATGTGAAACTATGGAAGGAGATCTAGAAATAAAAGATTACGAGTATGACATAGGAGAAGCTAATCTCATTAATTAGGAAAATATTCTTAAGCATAACAAAGATAGAAAGTATAGATATATCCATGTTAGAAGTATCCAAGGGCAAATTACTCCTTTATCGTATTATGATCAAGATATTGATCCATGCTTTGTTTTGTGATATTAGCCATATCAAATTTAATAATCAAATTATCACATGGGTTAAAACCAATTTCTATAATAGATCCATAGGATTCAATTGTCGACCTGGATATTATGTAAGCCCAATAGATGAATTTGCCAAAAGCTTCATATCCCTTAAGATAAAAATAGTTGAGATGGACATGAAAAGAGGAGGATAACAGTTGAGGATATTTTGAAAAATAATCTACAAACTAGATAATACTATAGATCCAAACACTAAGATAACAATGATGGAGACAAAAAAAAATTTGAAAGTCCTACACCAACGTAAAAAATTCAAAGGATAAAATCTAATCCGTAGGAGATAAAAATCAATAGGTCTTGGATATCTAGCATTGCCAATCCCACAAAAGTCAATACGAAAAATGTAATAAAAATTGATGAGAATGGTATAATTACCATTAAACCCCAATTATTAAGAAGCATGAGTGTAAGATCAAAATGGGGCGAAGGATCTTTGACAGCTAAAGAAGAGCTTGAAGAAGATGATCCAATTAGTATGATCAGTAAAATGAGAAGAATAAGTTTTGAAGCCACAAGACATAACGTAAACCAAAGTATGAGTCTAGATAGCAAAGTCATTGGGTACAAAACAAGAACTCTTATTGCGTCAATCTATAAAGATGAATCAGTCAAAAATATGAATATAAAAATATGCTATGAAATCACCAATACGAACCCTAATAGCATCTGCTTCTCAATATATGTATGCTTAGAAGGATATAATAAATTTGAACTGTGTGCCTATATCGATAGTGGTTATTCTGTCTATTTTGGTAAAAAGATCTTTATTTCTAGAATTTATACCCAAAAAAGCCAAGAATTGTTTACAAGCAAGGATACCTGATAATAGCATAATAGCCACAACAAAGCCATAAAAGGGTTATCCATAAGAATAGGAAGAGTCTAATGCATTATCGGTTCTATGGGCTACCAATCAATTCTTTCATGATATGATTAGTGGAAATAATTTTCAGAGGCCATAGTCTCCATACACACAAACCATAAACCAAATAATATTTACAATAAATGGTTACTCAATTCCCATTGATAAATTAAATAAAACTTACGCACATCAAAAGATTGAGTTTACACACAGCGGCAAAGAACTCTATTTTGACAATCCTCTTAAATCTGAGGATGAAGACAAGCCCTTTACAAAAATCACTTTGTTAAGTCCTAACACTATCATTCGAGTCAAACAAATGGTGTAGACACACCATGATATCCAACAATTTAAAAAGCAAATCAAAGAACTTTTGGATAAAGGGTTAATCAAGAATAGTAAAAGTTCTCATACCAACTCTGCTTTTTTGATAAGAAATCATGCACAAGAGAATGAAGGAAAAGCTAGAATGGTGATCAATTACAAGAAACTTAATGATAATACTGTCTTTAATGGTTATTACATTCCCAACAAAATACCTCTTTTCAATAGAATTTAAGGAGTCTCTGGTTCTCAAAAATGGATTGAGAAAGCAGATATTAACAGAAAAAAATGGACAAAGAAAGCATTCTTTTAACTACTTTCAATGCCTCTCAAGGACATTTTGAATGGATAGTAATATCATTGGGCTTTAAAAATGCACCCCAAATATTTCAAAGGAGAATAGATAACATCTTCAAAGATTTTAATCACTATTATCGTTTACATTGATAATATCCTTGTCTTTTTTAAGACCATAGAACAGCACAAAGATGATGTCTCAGCTGTCAACTAAAGATTCATTGATCATAGTATTATTCTTAGTAGGAGTAAATGTGTTTATGCCAAATAAAAAATCAAGTTTTTAGGTCTGGAGATAAAAGTTAGACAAACTATCCTGTAAAAACATGTCCTAGGAAAAATAGAAAATTTTTCCGAAAAAATTGAAGATAGGAAGCAATTAGAAAGATTTCTTAGATGTTTTACCTTATTTTAGACTTCATTAAAGATCTAGCCAAATAGATGGAAACCATTGCAATAAAAACTCAAGAAAAAAGTAAATTGGATATGGACCCCCTAGTCATTCAAATATTGTTTAGAACTTCAAAAAGATGCATAAAAGTCCTCCTGTTCTTAAGTTGCCTAATGAAGGAGGTGATTTAATTAATAAATGGCAGCAATAAACACTGGAATGTAGTACTCAAAATCAAAGAAGGAGAACAACTCTACAAAGATTGCAGTGGAACTTTAATAAAGCAGAATGCAACTATCCCACGATAGAAAAAGAAATCCTTATAGTCATAAGGGGAATCGAAAAGTCGTTAATCTTTTTAGCCCCAAAATCTTTTCTTATTCAGACTGATTGTGAAGGAATACTTGATTTTGTGAAAAAGGATTCTGGCAAACACAAGGCTGACTCTTGCATTGGTAATTATGGCTTAACCAGTTTTGCTTCTCTATTGAATAGATATAGGGATTGAAAAAATCTTTAACAGAGAGTTTAGCTCGAGAACTCATCAATAGTGTTCATCAGAGCAGAACTCCTACTGTAAAAGGAGAAAATCCAAAAGTACGATTACTACTAAACCATTGGGTTTCTCCTTCTAGTGGAATTCTTATGAATATTTTGGAATTCCACATAAAAAATAGATCACGCTTTGGTATGCTGTCTTCCATCTATCTAATAGCAACAAAGGTTTAGCCTTTTAGAGTTATAAATAAATTACCTAAGGTGTCCTTATGTATTCATGAAAAAATAAGTTCTCATGTTCAGGAGAAATGACTCAGCAATTAGTATGCATCGTACAACAACTACTATCATAATTATTCTTATGATATTTAGGAGTCATGTAGTACTACAATTTTTTCCAAATAGATCTTGAGTTGGTGATGTTCGATTCCCAATGAATTCAATCTCTCTAGATGACCCCTTCATGGGGACTATAGAATGGCAGCTTACCTCATGGAAATTCCATATCCAAAGTTCCTATTCTTCTTAAGATTAACTAAATTTCAACAATGCATATTTAAAAGGATCCATTGGATTCTTACACCTCTTGAAGGTCCAACAAAAATTTCATACACAAGAAGTTTGCATGTCAAGGAACATTGTGCAGTAAACGAGTATGAAAATGAAAAAGCCAACCAGCTTATTATCTTGTTCAATTAGTTGATTTAGATGACCCTAATGATTAACGATAAGAATGGTTTCTAGAACAACAAGAAGTAGTTAGTGTTCCTACTTTAGCAAGGGGCATTGGTTTTTACAATATTTAGCATCAATATAGGCATTAATTGAACAAGGAAAAAATTAATGCATTGTGGGAACATTACTTTTGCTTATCATGATGATTTCAACAAGTACATGAAGGTAGAAGGAATTACTTTAGAAGATGCCTTTGATTATCTCTTTGATGTTGGAGTTAAAAAATTCTTATTAGAAAAAAAGGAAGAAATATCTTCATGAATTATTTGAAAGATTCAATCTAGAGCATCTTCAACTTGATGAAGATTTCGATGATTATCTAGATAATGATGGACTGGACGATATAATAGGAGATAAAAGCATGCAAAATCTCAATAAGGATGACTAGGCTTGTGAGCATTATAGGCCACTGAAAAGTTGTTGCACCATTACTGTACTGCTTTATCAAGTGTTAAGCCAGTAAACTAATGCAATATAATGTAGCTATGTAAAGGCAACTGTAGTTATGTCAAAATATCAGTGTGTACTCTAGCCATTAGGATATCCTATGTAGTTCATCTCCTTTATAAAAGAAGAGGCTCAGTACTTAGAAGGGAAACAATCATTTGAGCATGCTTGAGCAGAAGAGAAGTCCAGATTCTCCATTTTTCTAAGAGCAAGTGTTTCTTATGATCATAGTGGCTTGAGTCCCTCTTCAATCTTTCTATTGTAATATTTTCAATTTCAGACCTTCAATAAAAGAAGTTTCCCAGTAAGGAATGTTATTTAATCAAACCTTATGTCTTAAATATTATAATTTCTTGATTAAAACTGAGTATCCTTTAAATTATAAAACATGATTAGTGACTGTGATCTGAGGAAGGAAACGAAATAAATTTGTATTATACCTGATCTAAGGAAGGTGTAGCTGAGATTAACAATCTTTGTAAACTAGAAGTTAGAGCAACGCTAGGATCCAGCACTGATTAAGTTTAGGTAATAGTCAAACTCTCTAATTAAACTTTATTACTTTGCTAAGCATGTTGGGCCTATAATTATAGAAAATATAATATTTATGATATAACTAGTATATTGTGATAACTAATACTAGCAAAGTCATTATAGAAGTTAAATCATTCAAAACAAGCATCTTTCTTAAAAAACCCCCAAAAAAATAGCAAAATTACTCAATGCACCCGATTTGGACAAAAGTTGAAAATTTTTAAAAGTTTGGGGCCTAAACAATAATAAAAAGGACCGGAAAGTTTGCCTAAATATGGAGGTACCAAAAAGTTCGTTTTCTTATTTTCGGAACCTAACAATTCAGGCACCAGATGTACCGAAATGTTAATGATTCATCTGTTGATAATGAACTGAGTATACTAGCACATATGAAACACCTTATAAATATTATTTTAATGTTTATATCATATTATTGTCAACATTATTTAAGTTTTTAAGATGTTGCTCACTATAGAAGCATCCTAGCTCACCAGTGTTACCTTTAGCTCACTAAAATTTCCAAAAAAAGAATTATCCATAGTTCTAGTGATGTTGCTTACCATATGAAATTATTTCAGTTTTTATGATTTAGTATTTAATACTACAAAAGAGTAGCTCACTATAATGAAATTTTAGCGCTCTAGAAGTTATAAACTACTTCGCTAAGAGTAGTTTAAACTATGCATCATGGAATTGTCTGTACTAGTTCTAAAAGCGAGCCCAAATAAGCAATGCTAGTGTGCAACAACTTAATTCATATATCAAGCTTTTGTACTTATGCTTCTGACACTGGATTTTGCTTTTTATTTGTATTCATTTGTGCCTATTTTTTATCATGGAATTTCTTTGCTTGCTTCTTCATTCTGTTCCTTCGTATGTTATCTTCATTGTTGATTCTCTCAAACAGTAGCATGCTCTCATTAGACCAAGTAGATTCTTGTCTTAAAAAAACATGTATACAAAGCAATTATGGAGATATGAATTTTTCATTAATTAACGTATATATTGAATTTGATTTAAGATGTTTTATAAGACTTACCTCATTTTTCTTGAAATCACATTGGTATTTTGCTCCATCACCAAGTATGACTCCATGTGTCTCACACAAGATATGCCACAGTTTATGACATTATCTGTTGTTCTTCAAGGCATTCTCAGTCACACTACTTTCATCTCTTAGATAAGTTCATGTTTTAGATGCCAAATAGTGTCCTCAAGAAGTCTTCCAAAAGCTTTTGGATGTGTACATTCAACATTTGTTAGAGTTTACCAAAATATCTAGTGTTGTTTAAGCTTTATGATAGTACAACTGATCAACTATTTTTCTTAGCACACTGAAAGACATGTACAACTCACTAAGAAACATGGATGACATAAACACAACTATTTGTAGCCAATAAGTTTAGCTCATTAACTATGTTCTTCAGCTTACTGAAGCAGATGTATAGCTCACTAAGTGACACTATTGACATAAATACAAGCATTTGTCAGCAAATAAGTTCAGCTCACTGGTTGTATTTTCCAGCTCGCTAGCTATGTTTCTCAGCCCACTGGGATACATGTATAGCTCACTAACTATATTTCTCAGCTTACACAGCAAATGTATATCACATGTGATTAAAAATGTGCCCATATTTATATTTATATAAATGAGTAAACATTTTAAACATAAAACTAATAGTGCTGCTTCATCATTGTGTTTTTATATGAGGATGTATGCATTTTATTCATTATGTCAATACTCCCTTCCTTTGATCAAAGCAAAAAATAAAGAAGTGGTTGTTGTTACATGTCGAGAAGAACACCTTCAAAAAATACAAAGAATAACATAATATTTAAAAGTTGTATAGTATGGTAGTATATTTCATAATTGCAGGTATCATATTACTACTTGCTAGTTGCAAATTTTTGTGCTTTATCCATTTCTCAAATCTCTAAGATTCTCATTCAAGTATTGTTACAAAGTCACCTCCTCATCTGCTTTTGCTTGAACTATGCTTGAGTCCAAAGTTGACTGCATTTCTGCATTAGCATTAGTAGATTTTTGTATATTTGAATATAGGAATTGAAAGAACATATAATTACCATTAGAGAATTTTCGCATTAATTACATCTGCACCAATTTGTTCCCCTGGACATAACGTTGATAAATGATACCGATTTGCAACATGTTTGTCAGTGTCAAAAATTTCTTCGCTGATATAATATCAAAAAACATTGTAAGTTTATAATCAGTATATCTTATGCTTGTAAGTGTTTTTATTTTTAATTTTGCAAATTTAGGAGGTTCGCGCTTATTAGTATCAAAGTTCTACGATTTATTAACAACATTATCAGCGACAATCTTCTTATTCCTTGACAATTCTCTCGTAACCTTTGTCATTCTATCTATAAAAGGTGAACAGTAAGGTTCTATCACGGGTCTTTTGTCGCTTTGTAGGTGATCTCTTATCTTTTTGCCATGATTTTTTCCTACAAACCATCATATCACAGTTCCTTATAACATAGCTCACTAAATACAACTTATGGCTCATTGGACGTCGGAGTACAACTCACTAAATATAGCTTGTAACCACTAAACATACCTTATCGTTCACTAGGATTTATTAAAATTTTCAAAATTCCTACTAGCTTTTCAAATGGTGTTTTCTCTGTGTCATCTTCTTTGCCAAGAGATTTTTCTTTAGTTTGCTTAGGCTCTATTGCTTTCTATCCTTCTACTTCATTCTCCTCTTTCCAAGAGATGAACTTTTTAATCTTGCACTAACCTTCTCAATTGGTTGTGTTGGTGATTAAAAGGTTTCTAGCAGGGGTGGTGCTAATTCAAGTGTTTCTAATGTTGGTTGTGTCTTAACTATTGGTAAGGGCGAGGCTGATGGTGTCACAATATTGGAGGGGTTAGGGTGGCAATGTCTCAACTGTTGATGGGGTTGGGATTGGTGGTGTCTCAAGTGTTGGTGGGGTTGGTGGTGTTACAACAGTTAGGCTTTAACTATCATTAAGTAGTTTGTAAATTGGCAAGTCGTCATCTCTTTTTTTAAATCTAGGGCATTTTCATTTTGGCCTTTTGGTTTTAGACTACTGCTCATTTGTTTGTGCTTCATAAAAGCATTCTCCAATTCACTTATTGACTCCAGAACTGCAGCTCCATTGCACCATTCATCATTCTCACTAAGTGGTGGTATGTGGGGAGTTTTCGCTTCCTTCTCTTTTTCTTCCATGGTAGATGATTTTGAGATTTGAGCTTCATAATGCTACATCTCTATTTTCTTGAGTGCTTCCTTTTTATGGTACTTTTTGGACAAGTACTCCATGAAGGTTCTAAATATTTTGAATGCACTCGCTAAAGCCTTTAGTATTTAAGTCATTTCTTCTATATCTCTCTGCGTTTAAACATCATTCAAGTATTGTATAAAGTTATATATACATTTAGTTTTGTCATTTTTTTTTAGATTGATGTAATTGTAGTAAATCATAACTTTGGTGTTCCATCATTTTGTATGCATTGCTTTCCATGTTTTTGGCAGAGTTTTTCTATCTTGTGCATCATTCTCTACTTTATTGATACTATTGGAGCCTCCAACCCCTTTCCAAACCCTTTTGGCATTGTGCACTTGTCAAGTTCATTAGCCTTTTTTCCTCTTTCACTCTTTCCTTCACTTTCTCTGTAGTACAACTCTTGATTGTTGGGAATTGTTCTCTCAACAATCCTCCTTTTGAGGAAAATTTTGCCAAGATACAACATCTGGAAAGGAGATTTTTATTCAAATCTAATCATACTTTAGTATATGTTCTGTAAATAAAACAGACACTATTGTTGATTATAACATATGTGTTAAGTCAACAAAAAAACATTTGGATTTAATTACCAGAAAAAAGAAAAAAAATTACCTCTTTAAAAACAACTTTTTGCTCACTAAAATTAACTTTCTACTCAGTAAAAATGTAATTTAGCTCACTAAAATAGACCAACGCCTACTACAAATAACTTTTTCTTTGTTTGTTGTTACAACTCTCTATAAATGATGTTTGCTCATTAAAAATGTCATTCCAGTTCACCAAAAATGTTGTTTGCCCTAATAGTATTGTTGTTCTGCTCACTCGACTGCTAATGTTGTACTCACTAAAAATACTAATGTGGAGCTCACTCAAAATTCTCTTTAACTCACTAATACATACTAAGCACACATGTGTTAAGTCAATAAAAACATAAACATTTAATTACTAAAAAAACATTTTGCCTCTTTAAAGATAACTTTCTGCTCACTAAAATTAACTTACTGGTCACTAAAAATGCATTTTGGCTCACTAAAATAGACTAAGGCTCGCTAGAAATAATTCCTGTGTGTTTGTTGGCACAACTCCTTAAAAATGATGTTCGCTAACTAGAAATGCCACTCTTCTTCAGCTCACTAACAATGTTGATGTTGTGGTTACTAAAAATTCTTTTCAACTCACTAATGGATACCAAGGCACAATATGAATAACTTTCTTTTGTTTGTTGTTACAACTTTTGAAAAAATAATTTTCAGCTCACCAAATGTGGTTTTCCGCTCAACAAAATAGACATTCATAATTTTTAGTAGATTATACTAATAAAAAACCAGGAAAGTTACCATCAAGAATAGAATAAGGTTGCCAAAGTTTGAAGCTTTCTTTTTTACTGATTCACATAATTTGTCAATAGTGCATTGACACCAATCAATTGCTAATATCTCTTCAACATTTGCAGCATTCTTAGCAAAATATGATGCAAAATGGGGATTCTTTGAGCCATTAAAGAAACAGGACACCATGTATAAAATAAAGTTTCTTTTGAAACTTTCCCCTGCATCAGTTAGCTTTAGTATGTAATCTAGCATTTTGTCGAGTAGTGGCGTCTCATCTCGAAGATTCCATTCCTTCCTCCATGTTGAAATCACTACGTTGTAGTCAAGATCTTTTGGTTGCTTACCATGAAATTCTTTAACATTTCTTCAACCAATTGGGAGTGCCAATGTGAGATGTACATCAATGTTATTTCTAGCTTCTTGTCATGTATCGTGCTATTGAGTAGGGTCCAACTTATCTACGAGCCATTTGCAGAGGTCCCCTGTGAATTCAGTTGCGTGCAACGCCATTTATTTTGCAAAACCTATATTATGTATCGCTTGTTTTTGTGCCTCATTGAATTTCTTTATCATTACAACAAAACCTGCTGGTGGCATTCTAGTTTGGAAAATCTTCTTGTATTGTGTCTCTTTTGCTTTAGGTTTTTGCACAAACTTGGCATCTAGAACATCAATGCTTTTAATGGCTGCTTGTTCTGGAGATTTCTTTTGATGATGGGGTTGCACAATTGAAAGTTGTCTATGCTTTGTAGCAATTCGACTTTGTTTGACACTATTTCCTTCTTTCTCAACTTTAGCTCTAGCGCATTTTTTGATTTAACTATGATTTGCTTTGTTGCTTTGTGCTAGGGTTTGATGCTAATTTTAGTTTCTTCATTCTTTTTATAAAAAGTCCCCTTTGGAATCATTTCCATCTTCATGTCCATGTGGAGGTCGTTTGTAAGCTGAGTCCTCTACAGTGTCATCTGTTTCTTCCATACTCTCCTCATTAATTTCTATCACAGTTTTCTTCAGGATGTCTTTAGAAATGTTTTCTTGCAATGGTACGCTAGTACTCGTTGTATTTAATTGATTGTAATCTTTGACATCTTCTAGGTTACATTCTTCTTGTCCATTGTTGTGTTTTTGTTTTCCTCGGCTTGATTGTGCATTCTTCTTTGCATCCTTTTTTTGAATCTTTCTCTAGCTTGTGCACCTTTTTTTCTATTACAGCTTTCTCTTGAGCTTGTTGTTTGGGCTCAAAAAGTGTGAATCTCATACTCCCTTACTATTCAAATTTAGCTCATAATAATTGTTAAATTAGTTATTTATTAGTTTTTTTTGGTTTTGTAGGTAATAAAGAGAATTGCTCAAATGCTGGAATAGGTGGCAAAATGCACTGAGAGATCATCATGACATAACCGTGGAGGAAACCTAGGATGGCAAGCACAGAACTGCCAAGAAAAACAAGGAAGAAGAAGAGGGAAAAGGGGTGCCCGTGCCCCCCCCCCCGATTTTACCCTACTTTTGTGGCTGGCTTCCAAAGATTTGGCATGGCCTACCAATGCCACTAGGCATGATCATACCAAGCCTGCTACGTCGAGATCTATTTAAAGCCTATTTCCCCATTTGTGTGGGATGATTTTAGGTTTTAGGAATAGGGTTCAACTAGGTTTTAAGAGAGATTAGTGTAGCTTTTTTACTTTCATTTTTGCAGCCACAATTGAAGAGGAATGAAGTTTGGATGCAAGTAGAGGTCTTCCCCTCTTTAATCTTCATTTTCATCCAAGTTCTTACTTTGTTGACTTTGATTTAGTAGTTTAATGCCTAAATTTACATGCTTTTGTTTATTATTAGATTGAAATTAGTGTCTCTATTTCCTAGTCATCTTTCTATTCTCCTATTTACTCTTAATCTCTTATTCTATTCCTTCAAGAATTCAAATTCCAAGCTCTTTCTCTCTCCTCCATCTTAGAATTTGAGAACCCCTTTACAAGTATGAGTTTTTTGGCTCTCTATGGGTTAAAATAGGAGTAATTGAATTAGATTAGTGAAAATAAATGGAGAGTCTACCTCCAATCATCACCCACTTGCTCCAACAATGGAGGCCAACCTCCATTGTTGGTTTTTCAAGCTTCGAAGGCAATCCCCCTCCTCTCTCTCTTCTTTTAAGTAGTAAATTTAATGCTTTCTTAGTTAATTAGATTCTTTGCTAGTTATTATTAGTTAATATGGTGTTTGGGGTTGATTTAGTTAATTATGCTGGTTTTAGTTTAGTTTAATTAGTCATGTTTAGATTAGAAATTAGAATTAGTGAGTAGTTAGTTTAGTTAATCATGCTTAGTGACCTTTATCGCTTTTCCTAGGTTAAAGTTGTGGTCGAGAATAATTAGTGACTTGATTTCCACACCATCCCAGAGGACGATAAATTTCTACCATTACTCCCCCTTCAAAAAAATTACATTAATAAATTGGCACCGTTGCTGGGAATGATAGTGTAAAATTAAGTCACTTCTCGTAAATATGCCCCCCTTATTTCATTGTGTGCTAGCATAGTCTCTTTTGTGGTTTCTTTGTTTTTTTCTCATGAGTTATGGAGTAGTTACTTATTAGGATGCCATTGAAAAACCCAAAGAAATTAGAAAATTGAAAAATCCCAAAAAATTGAAAAAATTTAAAACCCAAAAAGTTATGGCTCATTGAATATTAATGATGACCTTGGGAATTTTGAGGAAACAAATGTGATTAATGTTGAGCCCAAGTCCACCAAACTTGAAGAGCCCATTCTTGAAAGAGTGAAACCCGATCCACCATGCTCATTAAGGGATCACTTCTATCCTCCCCGAGCTTCCCCACAATCATGTTTTGAACCCGCTTCTATCCCCAAGGATGTGACATTTGAGCTTAATCCGGATTATGTTGGCATGCTTCTAAAATTTATAGCCTTTGAAGATCCTTATTTGTTTATTCATGAGTTTGATGAGGTGTGTTCATTGATTCATATGCCTAGGGTACCAAATGATGTTGCGAGGATGAAATTCATTCCCTTTGCTCTCAAAGATCATGCCAAGAGGTAGATGTACGATGTTAAGGTTGGTTCTATTGAATCCTGGGATTCTTTTGTTGATCTCTTCCTTAAAAGATACTATCCCACTAGTAAGGCCATTAGAATTAGGAATGAAATCCTTTATTTTATCCAACTTGAACATGTTCCTTTTTTGAAGTATATGAATAGGTTCAAGGAGTTATGTACCCAATGCCCCCACCATGGTTTAGAGAGATAGAATTTTTGCCAAATAGTTTATAAGGGTTTGGACATGAGTACTAGGATAATGATGGAATCTATGTGTGGGGGAGAGTTTCTTTGTAAGAATGCAAATGAAACTTGAGACTTTCTTGAGAATTTTTTTAAGTGATAAGACATATGAGTGGGAGACAATTACGAAAGCCCCTGGTATTGTAACTCAAATTTTTATGGATAATGAGGGCGAGCTATCTAATGACTTCGTTGCTTTGGAGGATACTATGCTTCGTTGTAAGCATAAACTTAAAGTTCCTCTTTTTCAACCTCCTAAATCTTATGATTATATTCCTCCTCTTATTCTTATATGATTTTCTCTTGGACTAAGGTGTTAGCTTGTACTCTCAACCCTTTAAACAAATGTCTTTTGCAGGCATGAGTGATCCTTCAGTTCATTCTCTAATGATCAACCCTCATCTTAAGACTAGGGATACTCTTGGGGGCGATATGGGTTTTGCTGATGCACCTTTTCTTTTATCCCCTTTGAGAGGGAATGATAAGAGTGAAAAACTAGTGGTCAAGCTAGTTATGAGTTTGAGCACGACATGATTGTGGTTTCCAAGGATAGTTTTATTGAGGAGGAGTATTCGCTTGAGGAGACTCATTTCAAGGAGCCTCATGAGGAGGAACGTGTTGAGGTCATGCCTTATGATTTGGAACTTGTTGAGCCCATCTCTATTGAGTGTCCTCCTAAGTACATTCCCACTTCTATTGTCTTGCCCCCTAATCACTATTTCACTCTTCTATGGATTCGTCAATGTCCACCTCTCTAGAGTTTGAGTCTCACATGAGTAATGTCCTTAATTTAGACCGGACTCATGAGCTTGATGTGACTATAGGACTTGAGGATTGGGTTGAGGATTTAGGATTCATGCCTAATTTGTGCATTCATGTTCTTTGTGAAACATTTAGGCCCCTCTACATTGAGTGATGTTGGGCATGTGGATAGGTCTTATGATTGGGCCCGGAGTTTTGATAAGCTCAAGAGAGCTCTCATTTTTATTTTGATGATATGCTTTCTTTAGAACATACTCCTTGTTGCTAATGGTTTTAACTTTTTTGAGGATTGTTCTAGTTTATTTGAACAGCTGCTTCAGGCTTTGGTGGAGATTGAAATACGTGGCAACATAATGATAAGATGGAGTGGTTGATGCTCCATGGACCTCCTCGACATCATCTAAGTGAGGCATAGTTTAGGTGCACTCAGCACCTAACCTGGTATGATCATTTCAACTCGTCTCCCCTCCCCTTTTTATTTTCTTTCTTTCTATTTGTACATAGTTGAGGATACTTAGGATTATGATTTTCTATGGGTGATCAACTTTGAGGTGAACTTTGGGATTATTGAGCCAAGATGGCTATGATCACCCTTGTTTGATTTGTGTATTTTGTTTTATGTGTGTTTGTTGGTGGTGTGTTTTGCTTTGTGAATTGTTTGGTTTTATGCTTGTTAGTGGTGTCATTGGTCTATATATACTTGTGAATTTATGTTTGGTTTATGGTTGGATTATTTATGTGCTTGCTTTTTGGCACCTTAGTTCCCACAATAAGGACATTGTGGAGTTTTGATGTGGGGGTGAGGTACCCATTTATACATATTTTTTGATATTTTTTAAAAATTTTGAAAATTTCAAAAAAAAATTCTTTTTCTTTTGGGGTTGTTTTCTTTCTGAGGTGAGTATAATCCCACATGGCTAGGCCACTGAGTTATATGTAGATCGAGTTTGCATGATGAGATGTCTAGTTAGGGATCTAAATTTGATTTTTCATAATAACCCCATCTCATATGTATGATTTTGTGCTGCCACGCTCACTTTTCCATCAATTTTTTGGGTCTTGTTGTTAAGTTGGCATAAAAACCTTTGGTTGTCGAAACTGCCTTTTAAGCTCTTGAAAAATGAGAAAAAAAATTTAAAAAAGTCTAAAAAGTGAATAAAAATTCAAGTACCAATGTTCATAGCCACTATCTTTATTTCATATCTATAATTAGGTTGAATATGTGCTATTTTACCTAATTATAAATCTGTTTGGCATTGAAATAAGTGCTTTGCACATTCTAATAAAATCATTTTTAGGGAAGGTCTGAATATCTGTAAGTCAAGTGAGTTTTGTTTTTGGGGGAAAAAAAAAGAAGAAAAAAATAAAAATGGGAAAAAATGGGGAAAAGGAGCAAATAAGGCAATTAGTCAAGGAAACGGAGATTGTGTCAATGTTAACAACTTGATTCATAAGGATTAATACATATTTGCACATGCTCTAAGGTGTACATATAATTGCATATTATGTGTGGGTGAAAAATGAGAGTTAGGATACTTTCTTTGACTCAGTTATCTCCTGATTGTATATTGTATTTGTGTATAATTTGGTGATTTGTTTACTAGGGTGACGTGCTTGCCTGAGTTATGTACATGATTTCCCCATTATTTGTATATATATGTTGATGTTTTGAAAGAAAAAAAAATCCAAAAAGATTTTTCTTTGTTTTTTATAGACCTGTCAAAAATTGACCCGACCTGAAAACCCGACTCGAACCCACCCGAAAATTTTGGGTTTTGAACACGATTTTCTCGACCTGAACCCAAAATAAACCGAACCCGAAAAACTCGCAAATTAGCGGGTCAAACCCGACCCGAACCCGAACCCCAACCTGCCCGCTTGACCCGAACATTATATCCTTAGTTCTTTATTTTCCTCTAATTCATCTCTTTTAACAATAATGGTTAGTTCTTTTTATTGAGTATTTTGAAAAGACATTATATAACTATTGCATCTATTTACAAATTAAACAATAATAACCTTATTTTTTCTTCTCCATTCTCTGAAAATAAAACCGTACACAACTTTTAAATGGCAAAATGTTAAAAATAGGCATAAAATTGCATGGAATAACTATCTAATCGTTTCTAAAAATTTAATTTAAAAGAACACAAGTATTAAAAATGCGAAAGTCATACCATTATATAGTTAGTTAAACAAATCTGTCTAATTTTTTTAAAATTAATTAATTTGTAATAATTTAAATTTTTGATGTTATAACTGCAAGATAATATCTTGTACTTCTTTTATTTAATTTTATTTAGTTTTCGTTCTGACTAGTCTTGACCTATGATACTAACGGTAGAAAAACGACTAGTCGTATTCGTATTGGAGTCGGTCTATTAATAAAGTTTTACTTGATTGGACATTGGTAGGTTAGTTAATTAAAAATATTAAATCATTAAAGAGGTTATTAGCGTTGAAACTGCTGCAACCAATTAAAATATTCTAGACGGGCTACCCAATAAATGGTTGACCCACTATTAACCTTCTTTCAATATACGGGTCGATCTACCCAAAATCAAGTGGGGCTTAATTCTTTACCTGCCCATACAAGATGTTCATATATTATAATAAAATGTTTGAATATTTTAATATTCTTTTGAGAAATTATAATTATTATGCATTTTCATTAAATAATGACAATTTTGAGTAATAAATATGCAGAATTTTTGATTTAAAAAAAAGAAAAATAACTCACAGGAAAGGCGCTCTAAACCCGTTGGGTTGATCCGAAACCTGTAAAACCGAAATACACCCGACCCGTATTTTACCCGAACCCGAAATACACCCGACCCATATTTTACCCGAACCCGAATACACCCGACCTGTATTTAACCCGCCCGTCCGAATTGGCAGGTCTAGTTTTTTAAAATGATTTTTATGGACATTTCACTTGAAAACCCTCACGAGACCTCACTCATCCACTTGGGAAATTGAGGGGTTTAAAGGGCTTGTCGTATACGCTAAATGCAACCGTGATTCCTACAAAAGTGAGTTTGGATTTTCTTTTCTTATTTCCTTCTCTTTTTAGGTAGTTCAGATAGTTTTACTCGAGGGCGAGCAAAATCTTGGCATGGGGTATTTGTTTGAGCTCAAAATACGCAAATCTTATACTCCCATACAATTTAGATTTAGCTCATAATAATTGTTAAATTGGTTGTTTATTAGTATTTTTTTGGTTTTGTAGGTAATAAAGAGAATTGCTCAAATGGTAGAACGGTTGCAAAAATGTGCTGAGAGATAGTTGTGTTAACCCAGGTTTACCCTACCCCAGGATAACCATGGAGAAAACCTGGGATGGCAAGCACAGAACTACCATAAAAAACAAGGAAGAAGAAGAAGGCATAGAGGTGCCACCCCCTTGCTTTGCCCTACTTCTGTGGCTAGGTTCCAGAGATTTGACATGGCCTGCCTATGCGCCTAGGCATGACTGTGCCAAGCCTGCTGCGTTGGGATCTATTTGAAACCCTTTCTCCATTTGTGTGAGATGAATTTCACGTTTTAGGAATAGGGTTCAACTAGGGTTTAGGAGAGATTAGTGCAGCTGCTTTACCTTTGGGATTTGTATTTGAAACCCTTTCTCCATTTGTGTGAGATGAATTTCACGTTTTAGGAATAGGGTTCAACTAGGGTTTAGGAGAGATTAGTGCAGCTTTTTACCTTCATTTTTGTAGCCACAATTGAAGAGGAATGAAGTCTGGATGCAAGTAGAGGTCTTTCCCTCTTAATCTTCATTTTCATCCAAGTACTTACTTTGTTGACTTTGATTTACTATTTTAATGCCTAAATTTACATACTTTTGTTTATTGTTGGATTGAAATTAATGTCTGTATTTCCTAATCATCTTTCTATTCTCCTATTACTCTTAATCTCTCATTTTGTTCCTTTAAGAATGTAAATTTCAAACTCTTTCTCTCTCCTCCATCTTAAGATTTGAGAACCTCCTTTACAAGTGTGAGTTTTTTAGCTCTCTATGGGTTAGAGTAGGAGTAATTGAGTTAGATTAGTGAAAATAAGTTGAGAGTCTACCTCCAGTCATCATTCACTTGCTTCAACAATGGAGGCCTACTTCCATTGTTGGATTTTCAAGCTTCTAAGGTAATCCCCTTCCTCTCTCTCTTCTTATAATTAGTAAATTTAATGCTTTCTTAGTTAATTTGATTCTTTGCTAGTTATTATTAGCTAATATGCTGTTTGGGGTTGATCTATTAATTATGCTGGTTTTAGTTTAGTTTATTTAGTCATGTTTAGATTAGAAATTAGAATTAGTGAGTAGTTAGTTTAGTTAATCATGCTTAGTGACCTTTATCGCGCTTCCTAAGTTACAGTTGGGGTCGAGAATAATCAATGACTTGATTTTCACACCGTCCCACAGGACAACAAATTTCTACCCTTACTCCCCCTCAAAAAACTACGTCAACACTTGTTTTGTTGTTTGTCCAAATTCAGGCTTCCTTTTTCTTTTTTACTACCTTTCGATTTTTTAGATAATGGATCATCATGTTTTGATGTTGGACAAGGCTATTTTGTAGGTTCATTTATCATTGCGTCCATCTATTCATCTTTTGAACTTATTGCACTGTTACTAATGTTTCTATTTTTTCGCGCTTCTTGTTTCACCCTTCTCTTTTTGTAGGTTTACTTTATATGTTGTTTCCCCCTTCTGAGCTTTTTTCTTTTGTTCACTTTTTTTTTTGAAGAGCTGCTTCCCTTGTTTTTGTCTTCTTTAGGGTTATCTCTTGGTATAAACCCTTTTTCCTACTCCCTTGCATTTGGAGATATGCCTTGTGATGATGTTGCAACGAGATTCTTTTTAGGCTGTGCAGTCTCATTTGGATCACTATAATATCGAGCTCTTTTGTTTACTTCTTCATCTATAGTTGCATTAGTAGTATTATCCATCTGCATTCCTTCATTCTAAAGTACGTTTGCCACTTGCATCCTCATCCATTAATTATGAAGATGTTTCATAATTTTCTTTTAGGTTGAGCAATAGATTCTATTCAAAAGATGTTCTCTTTTGTCTTCATTAAAAAAAACATAAAAAATGAACTAAGTATAGTGATAGTATTAAATTGTGCATGATGGATATATTTGAAGTGTGTTCACCTCAAGTAAAGCATCAAAAGATATGTCTTTGACAAGATGCATAATAATTTCCCGAGATGTCATGCTAGAATCATCCATCTTTGATCTATCAATAATATTCTATGTAGCATTAATATTACATCTAAGTATACTTTTGCTGAGATAGTATACTAAATATAGGTCATAGCCTACTAGAATACATTGTACAACTCACTAAAAGTTGTTAATGAGATAAATATATATCCGTCCTGTCAATAAAAGTACATCATATATCAAGAAAATATTATTTAAATTCCTTCATAAAAAGACATGGTACATAGATTGTAATTCTTCAAAATGTCATAGATTAGTTAGAAATATATTTATGTCATCTCAGAAGATGCTTTTTTTTTCCTGCTAGTGGATGTAAAATATAGCCCTCAAAATCACAATGGATCATTCACTAAAACAAAGGTTATATTTTGGATGAATTAGCAGTGCATCGCAATTCATGAGACAAAAAGCCTATAACTATTCAACATAATGCCAAGAGTGGCAGAATTCAGTTAACATACACTACAACTCCCAAGGAATATATTAAATGTGCAAAAGCTATTATATTAATGTACACTATTAATGTAATGTATTGCTTACTAAATACTCATTAAAACTCATTGAAAGATACTAAAAACACAGTATAGCTCGCTAGAATGTCATCAATTTTGCAAAAGATATATCATATCATTACAATATATCAATGGAATCTAATGGTCACCAAATATTCATTGTAGCTCACCAAAGAATTTTTGAGTAACTCACTAAAGTAAAAATCTTACATCTAATGAGCACTTGGCGCATTATATCAATAAACATGATGAATTTATACTATTGTGCAACATAAATATCTTATAACTCACTACAACATATGGTATAGCTCCCAAAATGTTGGAATCAGTACATTAGATCAATAAACATGATTAAGTTAATATGATGCTCACTAAATATCCATCATAGATTATTAAAGAGTTGTGTAAATAAACATCTTGCATCTTACACCAGGTCAGCACTTAGTACATTAAAGCAATAAACAAGATAGATTTTATACTATTGCTCACGAAATTTGCAATAGATATATTATATAAATAAATAATTTTAACCTAATCTAATGCTCACCAAATATGTATTATGGTGCAATAAAGAATAGTACAAAGCATTGTTTAGGAACTTTACATTGAAATTCAGGAAAACATAGGTCACTAAACATACGCTACAACCCTGTTCTTTTCGAGATAGTGAGCATTTAAGCTACAGTTTGTATCTTCTTATAACTCCTTACATCTTTAACAAAATTCTTATAGCTTCTTGCATCTCCTTACATCCTCTTACGTCTCCTTATATATTTTTTATAACATTCAACTTGTCATTTATTTTCCTCATATTTATAGAAATATGTATCTATTTTTAATATATTAACAATATGAAAAATATGTATATATTTTTATAAACATAAATATTTCTATAAACTTAAAAACAAAATTTAACCACGTGGATAAATTTGAGTTTCGATGTGAATTATATACGTCATTGTAGAGAAAATAAGTTAACATACTTTTAAACTTATAATACAAAAATTGCATTCATAGTTGAGTTTCGACATGAATCATATATAAAAATAGTCAAATTGTAAGTAACGAAAACATTTTAGCACTTTATCCCAAAATTTATCCATGATAATTTGGTTAGTATTATCATAAAATTGAACAGTAGGTGACCTATCCAAAGTTGGATTCCTTGCTCCAATTGTTGTGTAATTTTTATGCAAAATAATCAAGTGGCTATTTTTTTAATTTGTTTATAAGGAGGTGAAATTAATGTTAACAAAAAAGCCCACCTCAAGTGTAGAATATAGTTGGTTTTATAAATTTGTACGCTCGAATTTGTTTTATTATTATCAATTCACTTGTTTAAAGATTTATTTTCATTAATTATATTATTTCAATGTCATTTCTTCCTATCCAAAATGATAATTGTAGAAAAAAATTTGTTTGCATAGTGTTAAAAAAATAATTTGTTTAGTCATGGCATAAAATTAATTTCATAAATGTCACTAACCTATTACACATAATTTACTTTTGTAAAATAATTTGCTTCACAAATCATACATTAAATGCTAACAATTATAGACATATATATTTATACAACTTTTTAATAATTCAACAATTGGTTACATCTATCCTTAGAGCTTCTCGCAACTTCTTATATCATCTTACATCTTACAACTACTTTACATTTTTTACAACTCCTTACAACTCCTTATATTTTCTTACAACTTCTACCTGCATCTTATCACGAAAAAGGATAGGCCCTATAGCTCACTAAATTTGTTATATAGCTCACTAAAAACTTTTAAATTGGAAAATCAAGAAAATATAAAACACTACTAATCAAGTTTAATCTAATCCTCACAAAACATATATTAATGCTTACTAAAATATGACATGAACTTACTAAAACACATCAGCAATATTTTTTAATGGATTTATGATTATGACAAGAACAATTGCTCACCAAATATTTATAAATAGCTCACTAAACATACATATTGGCTCACTAAAAGGAATATAATGGGCATAATAATTTTTGCTAAATTTCTACTTTCGTTTTTCATTTTTTTTGGGCATAATTATAGATAAAAGTGTTTTATATGAGATTATACACATCAAACTGAGGTTTTTAGTGTCATTTTTTGAGTGAAAAAGCATTATGCTCTGCATAAAGTACATTTTTATTTTTTTAGGTTTTGTGAATACCTTTTTGAAGGGGATTCCCTTTATCATTTGTAGTGCTGTTTTTCAATGCGTCATTCTGGCTAGTCTCCATCTGCAAAAATTGCAAGATTACGATTATGAAAGTGCAATTTTCTTAACATGGATAGCAATTTGTTGAAACACTTGCCCAAATATGTAAAATGAATTGCATTTTGTTGATAAATCTTACATCAAAAAACTTATTGCAAGTTTTAGGCATGATTTAGAGAAGATTGTTGGCAAGTGTTTCTGAATAATCATTCCAGAATTTCAATAAGTTGAGTAAGAACGTAAGCAGTTTTAGACAGAGAGTGCGGGAGAGTTAGAGAGAGTTTTTAATTTTGAAATTACGGTTTTGCAACGCCTTTTTTGCTTTTTCATTTTTGATTTAAGTATGCATGTATGGCATCTACATGGCATGTTACCAGGCTGACTTTTGCGCCAGTTGTACATTTGGATCTGTATATCTAGCTGGACCATAGAGCAATTGCAACCTAAGTGATCCTTAAAAGCTTTAGCTGCCCCTCAAAGGCCTTTCCATCCCCTAGAGCCTTAGTTATCAATACTTTTTGTGAGTTTTACCGAGATGGTTGATTCGGCTGCATACTTAGCTTGGCACAATTGGCTGTTGGATTGTTTACTTGATTTATAGGGCAAAGGATTAGACTTTTGGCAGGAATCTTATAATATTTAGTGTTTATTCACCTGATTTTTAGTAATTATCACAAATAAAAAATACCAAGAGGAACTTCTAGCCATCTTTTTCTTTCTTTTGGGCAGGGGGGAAGCTAGCCTTGCACTTAAATAGCCACCTTTGCTCATATAGTTAAACTTAGATCTACATATTGGAAGAACCTATTCTTACGTCCACCACCACAATAAGCAATCAACTAAAATCCACTTATCAAAATAGTTCAATTATAATGATTTCCTCTTGTTTTGCTAATCATTAGCGTAGATTCCCACCCAGCATACAATTTAAGATCAAAAAAACAATGGTTGTACTTAAGAAAGACGTCTAACTGCTCTTACCTACTTTGGACTTGAGAGCATTCCGCTGGCCAACTTTGGACTCGAGGGCTCGCTTGATGTCGGTAAAATTCACCTTAAAAGTAAGTAAAAGTTCTTACTTGTCATATCAATTTTTCAAGAATAAGGATATATGAAATGACCCCCTCCCCCACCCCCCAAACACAAAAAATGGGAAACCTCAAGGAAATATCCCAAGTGCCATTTAATCGACCGAGAAAAGGAACAAAGACAATTTAATCGACAAAAATACAAGAAAGTTACGATCAGAGTGCATCACCATCGAATAATCACCATAAAACATAGAGCATAACAACATTTTTTTAAAAGGAAAAGGTCAAACACAACACATTAGAACATGTAAACAACCCTTGATAAACATTGAAAAATAGCACGATTACAAACAATATATAACTAAGATAAACTCACGGAATTGAGAAAGCAAGTAGCAATCACTAAGCACAAAACATTTTAAACAAGAGGACAAAAATAGCCCTAGCTAGCTTGCTAAACGCATTAAATAATTTAAGAACCAACTCATAAAGTAGCAACAATAGAACCCTATAATGAGTGCAGGCTCATGACACTCATGCATTCTTTTTAAGCCCATGAATAACTGTGATGATATCTTTAAAACACACAAGACATGAATCCAACAAATACATCAAGGAAGTCGCATTAAACCAAAACATGTTGTAGCAGTAAACACCTGTGCTTTTTTTTGGGATGTAATCTCATAATATTTCCACAAATGCAAGCATAATTAGACCCACAAAAAAAAAAAAAAATAACATCAGACCATTAAAGAGAATCAACTATAGAACCTCTACAAATCCCAGGTGAAGTTCTCAAATCCAAAAAGTAGTGAAATTTCTTCTAAGATCTCCTTCTACCGTTCAGACTACAGACATCTTTTGATGAACTTAATACAAGGGTGACTTGCGCTGCCAATTGAAAGATTTTTCCTATGCATCATCTGATCCATGATTGATTATAAACATCACAAAATAGAGTTAAGTTTTTCCAGTTTTATCCATATCAAAGGGTTCTCTAGATGACGTAGCATACTTTGTATATCGGGGCTACAAGATCCCACGGTCTGGCTCCTTGGGGTGAGGTTTCAAGGCAACTACTTCACTTATGGTCCGCTAAAAAAGAACATGAAACTTTTAGTATTTGGCAGATGTTATTTCTTTTTTCATAGCTGCCTTAGCCTAACAAAAGCCCAAGGCGGAACATAAACTTACAGTAATGTTAACATGATGATAGTAATATATTTAGGCTACTTAGGGCTGGCATAGCACTGGTTGATTATTTTACCACTCATTATTAGCAGGGTTACGATAGCATGCCAATAGTCCACACAAATGAGGAATCATGAAATAATCATGAGCCAGAAAAAGGAAAAGGTTCAAAAACGAGTTTAACACAATAAATAGGGCGAATTATTTGTAAAGGATCGGTTATGATTTGATTGTAAGAAATAAGAAATTACAAAATACAATAATAATAAGATAAAGAGAACAAACACTGAGGTTTACGTGGAAAACCGTAAACGAGAAAGAATACGGGCGGCGATGATCAAAAATCCACTTTGATGATAGGAGAGTACAGAATTGATCCAAGAGCGATGTGCCCTAAGAAGAGATCACTTGGTAACTACAAATTCACTTAGAATGCTCTGTCACAAAATAAGAATAGTAGAACTAATAGTTAATCAATGAGAAGAACAGCCTTCTAGACGTTCAATGACGCTTGTATTCTTGATGATGTTTTTAATGTAGTTGATGATCTTGATTTTTTTTGGAGGCAAGGCTAGGCCCTTTATAAAGCGATCAATAGGTCAAGATTGAGAAAAACCTAGCAGCGTTGGCACTGCATATCACCATGGATTATGGTTAAGACAATGGACGATCCATGATGGCCTCTGAAAGTAGGGGCTGAAGCGCATTTGGCTACGGATTATGGCCAAGCACTCTGGCGCTCAGTGGAGGATAGAATTTGGGCCACTAAACCCAACAATCTTCTCCTTGGGCCAAATTCATCAATACCAAAAACCCCCAAAGAACTAGGAGGGTGGAAACCCATAGGGCGGAGCCCTACATAGTAATCAAGCGAGCCAAGCACCGGCTAAGTTCAAGGAGTTCTTGAACTTAACAACAGAAAGTGACTTACATGGACTTTTCTCCCTCATATAAACTAATCAAATATTACATGGATAGTAAAAAATGTCCTTAGGAAAAGAAGGAGAGGCAGTAATAGAATCTATCATAGTAGATCCTTGCAGGATATAGAGGCTTCCTTGCCTCAAACCCTTAACAAATTCGAGTACCCTTGGAAACCTTTAGAACTTCACATTTAGCTGAATATTTGCACCCCTTGGATTCAAGGGTGCCTAAAGAAATGAGGCTACACTTCAAATCAAGAACATGGTAAGCATTTGCTGAAGTCTTGATAGCACCATCATGGGTTTTGATTTTAATAGTACTGACTCTCACTACATTACATTGGGCATTGTTGCCCATGTGAACAACACTTGAGTTAATTGGATCACATGTTCAAAACCAGTTCTTATGAGGACATATATGATAGGTACACGCAGAATCAAGGATCCAGTCAGAAATGTTCCCCTTTTCAGTAGAGGTGGCAAATAAAATATCACCATTAGAATCAGATTCGACTAAGGTGGCTTTAGCAAGTTCATGAGGGTGTAATTGAGAATTATCTTCTTCTTTCTCCCTCTTTCTTTTCAATTTAAAACACTCGAAATACATGTCCTAACTTTTTACAACAATGACAGGATTTGTTGGACTTACGTCTCTTAAACTTTGATTTAGAGTGTTGCCTTTATTAAGGGATTTACCCCTCATTGATAAGCCTTCACCTTTCTTAGCACGAACTTCAAGGTCAAATTTTTCTTTAGACAACAAGTTGGTCTTGACATCCTCAAATGACAAAGTGCCATTATGACTATATGACAAAATTTCTTTAAAATGCTTGTAAGAGGCAAGCAATGAGACAACCAACAATATAGTTTTATCCTTATCCTCAAGTTTCACATCTAAAGTCTCCAAATTAATAATAACAGAGTTAAAATCATCTTGGGAGTATCTTCGGCCATAGAAAACATATACAAACATTCTTTGAGATGGATCATGTTTACAAGACTCTTGGTCCTATATAACATCTCTAAAACAAGCCAAAGATCAGCCGTAATGGTCTTATCAAGCACTTCTCAAAGGACATGAGATGCTAAGGAAAGTTGAATAGCTGAAAGAGCCTTCTCATCAATTCCTTCCATTGCTCATCGGTTATGGAAGCAGGCTTCTTAGCTTTGCCACCAGGAGCTTTCTTCAAATTGTATTGGGTTAGAACGACCATCATTTGGACCTTCCAGATATTAAAATTTATCTTGCCATCGAACTTTGTAATATCAAAGTTCATAATGGTTGTCATCCTATAACCTGCTCTAATATCACTTGTTAGGATCGGTTAGGATTTAATCCTAAGCAACAAAGATCCACAAAATATAGACAAACACCATTATTGACATGGAAAATCCTAAACAGAAAAAACCAGGGGCGATGATAGAAGAGTACAGAATTGATCTCAGAGCGATATGCCCTAAGAAGAGATTAATTAGTTATTACAAATTCACTCATGATGCTCTCCTATAAAATAAGAATAGTAGAACTAATAGCTGATCAAAGAGAAAAACAGCCTTCTGGATGCTCAATGATGCTTGTGTTCTTGATGATTTATTTTTAATTTCCTTGACAATCTTGATTATTTTGGCAGCCCAAGGCTAGACCTCTTATAAAACGATCAGTAGATCAAGATCGAGAAGACTCTAGCAGCGTTGACACCACACATCAACACGGACCGTTGTCAAGACCATGGACGGTTCATGGTGGCCTCTGAAAGTAGGGGATGAAGCAAGTTTTGCAACGGATCATGGCCAAGCTCTTTGGGGCTCCGTGGAGGATAGAATTTGGACCACTAAACCCAACAGACACCCATACAAATTTTTAGTGAAAACAAAATCCAAAAATTTGGATCCCATTGTCGGAGCACTGAACATGTTTGATTATATATCCAAAAATAAGTAAAATTCATCGTGCTAATACAAGGGGGAATTACAACATCTCACAGAATGATAAATATGTATTTGAGTTAAAGTTAGGTAAAGTCTATTATAAAAGACTATGGTGTATAACTAAAATACTAATTCTTGCCTAAAATTAAAATGTGATCAAATAATTAATATTAATCTTTAAAAAAATTGAAAAGAATGGATATAAAAACTAACAAAAATGGTAAGACTACCAAATAGTAGAAAAATAGGAGGACAAGATGGACAGCAGATGCGAAAAAC
Organism: Carnegiea gigantea; assembly: GCA_029747015.1. Lineage (NCBI taxonomy): Eukaryota > Viridiplantae > Streptophyta > Magnoliopsida > Caryophyllales > Cactaceae > Carnegiea > Carnegiea gigantea. Next base: position 79,501 of record JAKOGI010002572.1, read on the forward strand.
ATAATAATAAGAGGCCCACTAAATTGCATCGGCCCACAAACATGTCAAATAAGGAGAGGGAAAAGGCCGAACACAACACTTGCTGTCTAGATTATTAAGGTACTCTGACAATGCTGCCACAATATACACATGATGCCTCCACTTGCCACAAATTTGTCATCATAATTTTCCTGCGTCAGGGGGGCCGCGACCTCCCTTGGCTCTCAAGTAGCTTTGCCCACAATGGTTTGGCCTACAAAGTATATGATCAAATACACTCGCATTGAGATACTACACTCCTACTTCTGAAGCTAATGGCTACCACCAGCCCCCAAAAAATGAAAAATATACTTAATTTCAAGAAATCCAATGTCAACAAAATCCTGAAGATGGAAAAGGAGACGAACAATTATCATAATTTGTGGAGGCTAAACAACAAAAGGAACCACAAGAGCAACCACATCCTAAAATTAATCTCTCTCCTTAACGATCAGAAAAGGATAGCAAAATAGGATCCTAAAATTGCAAACGCAAAAGCAATTCTCCTCATAATAATTAATCATAATAATAATTATCAAAATTAAGAATAATAATTAACAGTAATAATTACAACAATAATCTTTATTAATATTAATAATAAACATAATAATTGTTAAAATTAATATTAATATTAATATTAATATTAATATTAATATTAATATTAATATTATTAATAATTATTAACATTAAAAGTAATAATAACAATTATAATAATAATTATTATTATTATTAATGAATATAAGTAATAATTTCAATAATAATTATTATTAATATTAATAATAAGTACTATTATCACTATTAATAATAATCATAGTTAATATTAATATTTATAATAACAACAATTACCAATTACTAATATTAATAATTGTTACTTGATAATTAATTAATAATAATTAAAAATATTAGCTATAATTCTTATTGAAACTAATTACTATTAATATTATTATTAATTAATAATCCATTAACAATAATATTAATTAATAATTGATAATAGTTGCTATAATAATAATTATAAATTAATAATAAAAATAAAAATGAATCCTTAACAATAATGATTAACAACACTAGCAACAATAATAATTCATATTAATAATAAAAATCAAAATAATTGTTAATAATAATTATTATTATTTTGATTAATATTAATATTAATAGCAATTACTGTTAATATTAATAATTATTATGATCATTTCTATTAATAATAATAATTAACATTAATATTAATAATCACAAACATTAATGATTACTAATATTAAAAATAATTATTAGTAGTAGTAATAACTACTATTATTAATTAATAATAATTGACCTTAATAATTATTATTTAATAATTAATTATTGATTAATTAATAATAAAGTTTTATTATTATTATTAAAAATAATGACTATTTATATTATGATTAACTAATAATAATTATTATTAATAAATAGTAAATAATTATTATTATAATAATCATAATTGGTAACTAATAATGCAGATAATACGAATCATAATGATTATTATTAATATTAATAGTAATTAACAATGATAATTATAATAATAATTATTATTAATATTAATAATGATCATAACAATTGTTAATAATAATAATAAATATTAATATTAATATTAGTATTAGTTTTAATAATTAATAACAATTAATTATAATATTAATTATAATCATAGTTGTAATTATTACAATTATTATTAATCAAAATAGTAATAAGTACAATAATAATTAGTATTAGTATTAATAATATTTGTTATTAATATTGTGAATAATAATAAAAATAATTATCCACATCAATAATAACAAAACTTATTAATTATTAACATTAATATTAATATGTATTAAAAATGATAATTAATTATTATTAAAAATAATTACTATTAATATTATTATGAATTAATAATAAAAATAATAATTAATCCCTACAATATTTGTTGATATTATTTATAATCATAGTTAACAATAATAGTTACAATAATAATACTGATTGATATTAATAATAAAAATCATAATAAAAATTGATGGGGGTGACGAGGAGTCATATTTATTTTGAAGAGTGGAAATAAGTAGGAAAGAGTAGGATGAAGTCAAATCAGAGCATTTACACACGAAATGAACAAGGCCATATTTCTTGTCCTTATAGTAAGAATAATTAAACTATGACCTAAGAAGAGAATAAGTAGATTTTGTATATAGAATTTGGAGAAAGCTGCCATCCATTCATCCAAGGCAAAGGCCTTATCCAATCGCTCACAAATTGCTAGACCCGCTATCTTCTTTTCAGTCCAAGTGAACCTTGCTCCATTAGGTTTAGTACAGTCATCACATTGTATATGAACAATGGTGATATTCAGGATTGTAATAACTATTGGATATAAAGCAGCTTAATCATATTATGAAGTTATAGAAAAGGGTGATTGAGAAAATGTTGCGAAATGATATTTTGATATCAGAGAATCAATTTGATTTTATGCCTGGCAGGTCAACCACATAGGGGATTTACCTTCTTAGAAGGCTCATAGGATTGTATAGAGGTAGCAATGTAGATCTTCACATGGTGTTCGTAGACTTGGAAAAAATATATGATAGAGTTCTACGTGAAATATTATGGAGATGCTTGGAAAGAAAGGAGTATTATCTGTGTATATTTGAGTTATTAAAGATATATATGAGGGAGGTAGAACGAGTGTTAGGATGCCAAGGAGGGGTTACTAGTGACTTCTACTTTGGTATAGGTCTGCATCAAGGTTTTGCTTTAAGCCCTTTTCTTTTAACTTTGGTTATGGATGAACTTACGAAAGGAATTCAGGTTGAGGTACCACAGTGTATATTATTTATAGATGACATTGTTCTTATTGGTAAGACTAGAGAGGGAGTTAATGATGAGTTGGAGCGCTGGAGACATACATTCGAATATAGAAGTTTTAGAGTAATTAGATCAAAAACCAAGTACCTACATTGTTGTTACAGTGGAAGAGAAGAGGAGAGTGGAGAAGTCACCATTGATGGGATAATGATACCAAAGGAGGAGAAGTTTAAATGACTATGGTCGATTATTCAACAGAAATGAGATATTGACGAAGACATTAATCAGTGCATGAAAGTGGGTTGATAAAAATGGAAGTATACTTCAAGTGTGCTGTGTGATAAAAGAATGTCTGTAGGGCTAAAAGACAAAGTTTATCATATAACAGTTAGACTTCCTGTACTGTATGGATCAGAGTGTGGACCTATAAAAAAGACACAGGCTCAAAGGTTGATGGTAGTAGAGATGAGCATGATTAGATGTATGTAAGGATATACGAAGGTGGATAGAATTAGAAATAAAGTAATTAGAAACATAGTTACAATAACTCCCATCGAGGATAAGATGAGAGAAACTAGACTCAAAAGGTTTGGTCATGTGAAGAGGAGTGTAGATGCTCCAATGAGACGATGTGAGAGGATTAATATTCCTGAAGGTTAAAGACTTATGGAACGACCAAAGAAGAGTTTGGACAAGGTAATTAGAGAGGACTTGAAAGTTACAGGGTTGACGGAGGACTGACTCAGGGTAAGAGACTATGGTGAGATAAGATCAAGGTCTTAGATCCCAAAGAGATGACCTCGTAGATGCCATTTGGTTGTAGTAGGGTATATTTGGTTGTGGTGTTTTTATTTCCATGTGTCGTGTTTGTATGCTGATAGTACGTACATCTAGGAAAAGATATTATTTGTCTTCCTCTGTTTATTAAAGTATGATACTTTCTCCTACTGTGTTGTACCTATATTTTACACAGTTACTGTCGCCTACTTTCTTAGTATTTCTTAGTTTATCTCCTCTTCCTTATCATTAGTCTTTTCTATAAAATGTTTTCTCAAAATCTTTTTTTGTAGCATCTTGGAATTAACCTCACTACGGACATGGATTCCTGTATAGATAAGGTTGTCTATAATTGGAACTTCCCATATCCTGTGAAAGCGGGACCCATACTGAAAGGTGGTGTTGTTGTTGTTCCTTACTCCATTGAAGGGGATGCTGGAAAGGTCCAGCTGATTTTTCCACTTTGTAAAACTCTCAAAACCTTTAATTACAGCATTGCCTCCATTTTGCCTCCTGTGAGTCAGCTTGATCAAAATCCCCCATTATAATGTATGGATAGTTAAGAGACATCCACCGACTCCAAAGCCCTGCATGGATTCTATGTACACACCTTCATGGTTCCCCTAAAGTAATTTACTGGGCTGCCTCGCCAGTCTTTTTTCATAAACCAAGCCCATTTGCTCCGAGCACCTTGTGCTTGACGTAGCTTCAAGGTTAGTTTCATCAGATAATTTCCTCTTCTTAACTTCCAGACTCTTTAGCTGTTGTACAAGTTCTTTATTGACCTCCTAAAAAAACACTTTTCCAACGTATCAAGAGCCAAAGCTTGTGTCTATTATTGGGATGCTAAGATCTAGATAGATAAAGGGCCAGATTATATCAAACCGTTCATCTCTGGCAACACAAAATTTGTACCCTTTAATTTATAATTGAAAACTTCTATCTTGACTTATATCCAGGAATGGCAATGGAGCGAGTACGGGACGAGTTTTGCCATACCTTCAACGATATCTATTTTTAAAATTAATATATATACCCATATCCATACTCAATGGATATTGTAAAGTTATATCCATACCCATATCCATACCCACTGGTTATAACAGGTATGTGGGTTTTATTCGGATAAACATAGACAAAAAAGAATTAAACCAATTTTCAACAATATTCGACATCAAATAGTCAGTATGTCACATTAACATCAAGCTTCTAACAGCATATAATATCACATCAAATACAATAAAAATTTGCTAATCAAAGCAATAAATTAGCACTTGACAATTACAATTTTAAACAAAATGTTTCGCTGAAATCTTGAATATAATTCAAAATAACTAGCAAAATATTCAAATACAAGTAACAAATTAGAAGTTTAAACAGATGAGTATGAGCTTTATATGGAGCGGATATGAGACAGATACAGGATGGTTATTGATAAAATGGGTTTGGGGCGGATAGTACCCATACTCATGCCCATAGCCATTTTAGCAATGCTCTCCCCATACCCATTTTTTTCTATTTTCGCCACCCATACTCATACCCATTGAGACGGATTTTACAAGTTTTAAGTGGGTACGAGTTTTTTTTCAGCCCTACTTGTACCCAAATAAAGTTTGTATTTTTGAAGATAGACTTTTTTTAAAGGAACTAATGGCTTATCAAACTTAAACCTAATCTAGGACAATGGTAGGGGTGCTTAAAACCAAGACCGAAAAATAAGTAAATAACTTGACTTTTCAATCAATCACATCAGTTTTTATGTCAATTCTGCTAATTAAACAGAAAAACTCATTAGCATTCTAACTTAGTTCTAGTTTGCCATTTTAAATTTGACAATGTGATATTTTTCATTTTATTTGTTATCATGGATATCTCATGCTAATTATTTACCAAATCTTACTTTGGTTCCGCACATTTCAAATAAAGCTGAGGATTTACATGAAAATCATGTCTGGGAATCAGCATATACAACATATTAATGTAGGGGCGATGATAAATCCACAGGCCTTTACTCCATTTTCACGGTTATTTTTATTTTATGACTAATCAACCCTCCGAAGAATCAAGGCGAAGCGCTTGCATCCATGCATTGATTTTGCCGATGTGATGCAATTAACATTCCTTGTTTATATATTTCCATTTCATATTTAGATAATAGTTTTGATCAAAGGAAATGATTTTTTGAACGCCTTATTATTAATTTTCTTGCCATTATCAAATTTATATTCTTTCCATGTTATTAAGTCTTTCTACTTTGTCAACTTTTATCTGTCATATTTTGTGCAATAATTTTTATTTTTTTTTCCTCTGGTGCAAAGGGGAGGCACACAACCGATGTATGTAATTTAGATCTAAATCTCTAATAACAACTCTTATAAATTTTATTAATTAAAATAACTAACATCCATTACATTTTAAGGTGGGAGATAGCCCGGATCATATTGTTGATTTGGCTCTTAAAGGTCTTTCTATGAATTCTAAATCATAATAAAATTTTCCATTTTCTATCAAAAAAAATTAACACCCATTTTATGTTCTTAAACTTAGTCCTTTTATTTCATTTGTTTTTCAATTTATATTTTATTTTTCTTTTAAATCATAATCTCACTTTTTGGAGGAAGCTACTGATCTTATTTCATTGGTATCCAATATTTTAAGCTAACATTGTGCTCGTTGAATTGTCACATCTAGTGCTAAAATAAAATCCTCCAACACTCTGAACTTTCTACCTAGTTATTTGCAATAATCTATGCTTGAAAAAAAATCTTTAATTGGAGTCCCAATTTGGCTCATTGCTTACCTAATTTTTTTCAATTTGGATTACAAAAAATAACTAGGCCCATAGCTTAAAATGCCGGAGGGTTTTTTCTTAAGTTTGAATTATTATTAACCTAATTGGCCAAAGTTCAGATTATTAGAATCCAATTTTTCTTTATTTAATAAAAAGTGTTTAATGTATTATCAACCTCCAACAATGAAAAATTTCTAACAAAAGCATAATCAATAAGAGATAATTACTACTGACACGATTACAATCATAACAATTAAAATGAAGTTGCTATAGTGATAATAAAAAGGCTTAAATAGTTAAATGTTAAAATTCAAGCATTTTTCCTTTGAAGAGTTTGGAAATTTTTTTTTTTTAATCTTGTTTTAATTGCCGTTGATGTAAAAATTGTATTAGAACTTATATTTATTTTGTGGTTAATGCCAAAGTTTGACCCTTTTATTAGGTATATTATATTTAAGTTAATTTTTTTAAAATCAATGAACTTATGCAACCTAATCCTAAAATGTTGAAAAATAAAATAAGATTAGTATCCTTAAAAAAAAAGGGCATTGTGACTCCTAACAAAATACATACTGTAAAGGAAGACATTTCTTTTTGAGATAGAAGTAAAGCAAAAATTTAAAATAAGGAAGAGATAAATTTTCAATTAAGGGTGTGTTTGGTAGGGGAGAAAATTATTTTCCAGGAAAATCATTTTCCATGGAAAATGATTTTCCAAAGAAAATAATTTTCCACCTACATTTTCTGCTGTTTGGTAGAATGAAAAATCATTTTTCAATACCATAATTCTCAAGTGTTTGATAGTAATAGGCTAAGCTAATAGATAAACGGTCAATTTAGTAGTACTTACAAAGTCATCAAACAGTCACAAAGTTATAATTCTCAACTGTTTGTTCTCCTTAGCCAAAAAAGGGGAGACCAAAAAAAAGAGAGAGAAAAATATCACTTCATTCAATTGTTCTCCTTGAATTTTACAAGTCAAATCCTTCTCAATTTATCGCATTTTGCTAGAAAGCCCTTTGCAAGGTTTTCACGCTTTACGAGGTGATCGAAAGCGCTACCCAAAAAGTCCTCTTCAAACCCTTCGGTTTTCATCACTTCTTGATAAAGAAGGTCGACGTCGAGTTTGGATGTAGATATCTTTTGTAGAGCCATAGGAACTTCTACTATTTAGGTGGAGATATTTTGAAGTTCCAAATCGTCGTCACGGATTCTCTTTCGACTTTTTCTTGATTCTAATGGCGCACTTGAAGTTGATTTTAAAAGCTCTCAAATACAGCGGCGAGAGTGCTTCAACCGGCTTCCAACAATGGCGAGAGCCAAAACTTCCAAATTTAAGAGAGGGAGTAAGGCTTTCGAACGTTGCTGAAACTTTCCTGAAATCAAACAGAAGTTACAGAAGCAGAGTTATTTTTGAGGCCCAGGAAAATGATTTTATGGCCATTTTCACGGGAAAATATTTTCCTTCTTAGGAGGTAAAATCATTTTCCCCTGAAAATGATTTTCCCCTCCACTTTTTACCAAACAACGTAAAATAGGAAAATCATTTTCCGGGAAAATGATTTTACCCCTACCAAACACACCCTAAATGGTATAAAATATCAAAGCAGCCACTACTATCATGGGAGGGTAAATTAGTAATACCGTACAAAATATCGTGGAAACGGACAATTAAAACATCCGTGGAATCATCATCACCCTTAATGTAGTAGATGTTGTGGGGAAATATTTTTTTTTTTTTTTTTTACTCAATCATGTTTCCTAGTTTGTAGGGGGAAAACACAAAAAGGCAATTTGTATATCATACTCCTAGGAGCATGTACTCCCACGAGCCACATCATCAAATATATATTAAAAAATTGAATATATGACAAATGCACGCGTAAAAAATATATATACGTAGATAACGAGAGTATGTACTCCCGGGAGCACATAAAAAATTGCCACAAAAAGGCAGAAATAACTACATGGATTACAATTTGATTTAGTTGTCACTATACTATGCCGATATGACAAAAAATAGTAAATGAAATTGCTAATTGGAGATGCAAATTGTCCCAATTTTTTTTTGTTCTTTACATATCATGCTAACCAATTATTTTTGATACACAGGTTTTGATTAAAAAATATGCTATATAGGTGAACCCACCAAACAAAAAAAAAAAAACCATATTTAACCGATTTTTCATTAATTGTTTTTGTTTCAATTTTGATTCAGTACACATTTTTTAACACAGTCAACATTTCTAGGTTGTACGCCCCCAATGTATCCTTAATAGGACTTGAACTATAAGTTGATTAGGTGTAAATATTTTTTTTCTTTTAAAAAAAGGGATAATTTTATTAAATATTAATATACAATCCAACATCAATGAAAATTTATGTAAAAAAATCGTAACTCCAAAAAGTCTAACTTACTTTTCATTGAATAATCTTATTCTCATTGAAATTGTTATTATCCAACACTACAATTAGAGAAGAGATCTATAAAATATATACAAGCTAAAATGAAATTGAAAGGATTTATAAATCTCGAATAGCAAAGAAAGAATGAATTTGTTTCCCACATATTAAATCTAGGTAATGAAAATATTTAAATAGACAAATACAAAAGAAAAAGATCACATGTACATATTGAAGGATTGATTCATCTGACTATCAAGTAAAGACAAAATAATAGTCAATTTCTGTGGCACGAAGCCAAACTGTGTTCTTGTTCAACATGCTTTATAATCTTGTTTTCTTAGCCCACTCATCCTTTATTACGCACTAGCAAAGACCCATGCGTTGCTCTGAGATAAATTTTTGAATAAGTAAATGGTATTTTAAAAGTATTGTTGAATAATTATTGGGTTGACGTCAATAAGTTTTTATAAAGAAATAATGAGAATTTTAGTCCAACTCAATAGAATTACGGTAAATAGCGTAAACATTATCATTCCCATTTTTTTTTCCATTGAGACATTTTTTTATAAAAGAAGTTTCAAGTATACATGTTTTTTGGAGTATGTACCCAAGCATTGCATCAGATTTGAATTTTGAAATAATAAAATTAATATTTTAAAAATAACATTACATTATTATTAATATCAACTCTCTATAGCCTTCACAGAAAAATTATTTGTTATTTCTAAACTATCTTGAAACTTTGCATGTAACTGTGTGTGTATACCTACATACCTACATACCTACATACATACATACTTTCATATATATATATATATATATATAAATATATATATATATGTATATATTATATATATATATATATATATTATATATATATATATATATATATATATAATATATATATATATATATATATATATGTATGTATGTATGCATGTATGTATGTATGTATGTGCGTGTGTGTGTGGGTGTTATATATATATATCATTATACACACACCACACACATATATATATACACACACACACCATACACACAACACACAATATTATATTATATATATATAATATATATATTAATATATATTATATATATATATATATATATATATATATATATATATATATATATGTGTGTGTGTGTGTGTGTGTGTGTTTATCTACATCATATATATGTATATATATATATATATATATATATATATATATATATATATATATATATATATATATATATATATGTTGATTATATTTAGTTTTGATGATAACAAATCCAAGTGTAAAAATTTGTCCAAGTAATGTTGCTCCGAACACGATCTCCAAACAGGCCTAACTGGTGTTTGTGATCTTTATTGTATTAACTGGTTTGCTACATGTGAGAACAAGTCTTCAAAACAGGTTTTACTTGATGATTCTATATTAAGTCAAGAACACCACCTCGACAGTTGATTGTAAGGCATGTTCCTGAACTCTAGCAATGCAAAGAACAACCCCAGCAAACAAGGTGGCCTTGGTGTTCACAGCAGCTCTACAAATCTTGGACAAGATGACTGGTTCAAAACAAGAAGTCTTGGGTATATAGGTTTTATTTATTTAGACTCTTGTTAATATGCCAATATTGAAAACGTCATTTTAAACACCTCTTGAATCGGTATTTGCGCTAAGTGCTTCAGAACACCAGTTGCGAACAACCTTGCAAACAGGGTGCCTAGGGTGTTTCTGAACTGAAGTGGCCATACCCGGTTATCTTTGAAAATTCATTTCGGTTGGCCAAGATCTCCAGAATACTTTCTTTAAATTCCAAGATTGCTATTTTTCTGAAAAGGATATTTCTTGAAAATATTATGGGAGATTTGCGAAAATAGGTTTTGGGAGAATTGCCAAAACTAAAAGATTCCCTTTGCCTATATTTTCGGATATGATAAAATTTCAAAAGTTGAAGATTTCTGGTTGTCGTTTGAATCTTCTTCACGGCTATGGGAAGATAAGAGTTATCTCTTAAGACAACAAATCCCTTATATTTTGGGAAAAATTTATTACTAGCCGTTGGGGAGTATTTCTTGCTTGAAAATCGTTTTCCATACTTAGCTGATTCTTTCACCTCTCCTTATTTTTGACCGTTGGATTTTGTGTTTAAAATCTCAGCATATCACTCCCATTTGAACAGAGGAGAAAAGACGAGAAACATACACAACATACGCAAAAAAGGGAAAATTTCAAAAGTGGTTTTTCTAGTGAGAAGAATTTTTCGAGTTACGCTTGAGAAAAGAAAAATCGAGACAAGTTGTGTTTAAACAGAGCTTTCAAGATATTGGTATACTAGGACCTCATTGTGCCTTACATCTGCTTAAATCAGAAGCACCCCCGTAAGGTATTTTGTAACCCTGATCTTGGATCAGAAAAGTGAGTGAGTGGTCCTCAGTCGTGTGGACTTTGGACGTGTCCAATCTGGTGAGATTTGGACGTGGTGTAACCCTTCTTAGAGAAGAAGGTTACGTGGTTGCAAGTTGTAACAAGGTGTGTTACATTTGTAACGTGTGAAGCCCGTTAGTGAAAGTGGTTAAATCCTACACGAGGTAGGTCGTGGTTTTTCACACCTCAGTTGGGCTAGAGGTGTTTTCCACGTAAAAATTGTGTGTGTGCTTTATTTTTCGCATTTATCTTGGTAATTTTCGCATTTGCAATATTTGAGAACACCCCTGCAAACAAGTCACTAGGGTGTTTGTCATCTGAGAATAACCTCTGTGAGGGTGTTTGTTATTTACAACGCGAAAATCAGACACCACAATTCACCCCCCTCTTGTGGTTGTATACTCACGAATTTAACAAGTGGTATCAGAGCAGGTTCTCCTACAAAAGGTTAACACCTTGAGAGATTCTGAAGATGAGTACTCCACAAGGAATTCTTGAAGGACAATCCATTACTCGCCCTCCTTACTTCAATGGCCAACACTATAGTTGGTGGAAGAATAGGATGGAGAACTATATACAAGCCGAAGACTATGAGTTATGGATGCTCATCAAGAACGGGCCTTTTGTTCCCATAAAAACCCTTCCTGAAGGAAAAACAGCTCCCAAAGAACCTCATGAGTTTGATGCCGAGGACTACAAAAAGATGGAGAAAAATGCCAAGGCCAAAAAGCTTCTATATTTTGGCCTAGGACCCGATGAATACACTCGCATCTCTGAGTGTGAATCAGCCCAAGCTATCTGGAACGCCCTGCAAGTTGCTCATGAAGGTACGAGTCAGGTTAAACAATCTAGAATTGAGCTACTTATGCGACAATATGAGTTGTTTGATATGGGTGATCGTGAGACTGTGATGGATATGTATACACGGTTTACCCACATTACGAACGAGTTAAAATCCCTGGGAAGATCTTTCACCACTGAAGAGTTGGTGAGGAAAATCCTCAGAATTTTACCTCGTACGTGGGAGGCCAAAGTAACAGCCATCCAAGAGGCTAAAGACATGAACAAGATCACCCTCGACGAGTTGATTGGTAATCTCCAGACCTATGAACTCCGAAAGAACTCACAACAAAGAGAGGAGCAAAAGAAGGATCGTGGCCTTGCCTTGAAAGCACATGAGGATACTGACTCTGACATTGAAGATGAAGATATGGCTCTAATGTCCAGAAAATTCAAGAAATTCTTCAAAAAGGTCAAGGAGAACAACAAAAGAAAAGACTTCAGTAAGTCTAGAAACACCCCTAAAGAACAGCTTACAAGGTGTTTCAAGTGCGGCAAACCAGATCACTTAGTCAAAAATTGCCCTCTGCTTCGAGAAGATCAGATGCCCAAACACCCTCGAAACCAGGGTCGAAAACACCCTGTAAACAATTTAGGCAAGCGATTCTTGAAAGCTATGCTTGCTGCTTGGGGAGATTCCTCTGAGGATGAAGGAGAATCTGAAGTTGAAGAAGGGGTCGTAGCACTTATGGCACAAAGTGATTCAGATTCAGATGATGAATCAACAATCAGCTTCTCAGATCTCAAGAACAAGGTACATGGTCTTAACAAAGCCACTTTAGAAGAACTTCTATATAATTTGATAGACACCTGTGCTGATCTAAAAAGAGAAGTTCGTGACCTAGAGCTTGAAAATGAAATTCTCAAAAATGAAAAACTCGGTTTACATGAGAATATTAACGTGCTTAGAGAAGATCTCTTTCTAAAAGAAGGCGATTATACACAAGTAGAGAAAAAACTCTTTGAAGTGGAAGAAATAGTTGAATCCCTGCTAAATGAAAAGCAGAGCTTGAATGCCACCATAGAAAAATTAGAAACTGATCTTGCCACAAACAAACGCTGGAACAAATCTTTACAAGCCCTTGATTGGTTAAGCACTCATCACAGTAGAAACAAAAAGGGACTTGGTTACAAGTATAAACGGACCGTTTACCCAATACATAGAAAGTATGTGGGATTACCTGAAAACATCGTTTGCTTTCATTGTGGTAAAACGGGTCATTATAGATACACTTGCCCTTTAAGAAAACATGCCAATGAAAAGAATGAAAAGTATGTGAAACAAATCTGGATTAGAAAAGATGAGCTTTACATGTCTAAAAGAATGGGACCCAAGTGGATCTGGGTTCCCAAAACTAACCCGTGATTTGTTTTGCAGGCTGAAGTGAGAGAGAACAACCTTACGAACAACCTCACTAACACCCTTGAAAACAGGCAGTTGTGGTTTGTTGATAGTGGGTGTTCACGGCACATGACTGGTGAAAGATCAAATTTTCTCTCACTTACAGCTTTGAATGGTGGGAGTGTAGCATTTGGAAACGGCAAGTTTGGGACAATTATCGGTATAGGTAATATTGGTAAAACTCTCTCCCACTCAATTGATAATGTGCACTTAGTTGATGGGTTAAAACACAATTTGCTAAGTGTGTCCCAACTGTGTGACAAGAACAACCTAGTACTGTTTTCAAAAACACGTTGCTTGGTTGTGAATGACGACACAGGAGATGTTGTGTTGAGGGGGAAGCAATGTCAAAATGTTTATAAAGTTTGTATTTCCACTATTCCCCAAAATAATATGACTTGTTTAAATGCATTAAATGATGATATAATGCTATGGCACAAGAGACTAGGTCATGCAAGCCTGTCCTTATTAAACAAACTTGTTTCCAAAGATTTGGTTGTGGGACTACCTTCCATCAAGTATAATGATGACAAGGTATGTGAAGCTTGTGCAAAAGGAAAACAAGTCAGATCTTCTTTAAAATCTAAAAAGTGTGTAAGCGCTACCCGACCTCTTGAATTATTGCATATTGATCTATGTGGTCCCATGAGGATAGCTAGCAGAGGAGGGAAGAGGTATGTGCTCGTAATTGTGGATGATTACTCTTGATTTACTTGGACTTTATTCTTGACATCTAAGAATGAAACCTTTAAGAAGTTTATTGCCCTTCTCAAAAGGATTGAAAAGAGAGTAGGACACTCTTTGGTAAGCTTGAGGTCTGATCATGGTACTGAATTTGACAATGCAAGTTTTACAAACTTTTGTAATGAACATGGTGTTGATCATAACTTCTCAGCCCCGAGAACACCCCAGCAGAATGGGGTGGTTGAACGAAAAAATCGTACCCTAGAAGACATGACTAGAACAATGCTTATTGCTAGTGGTCTTCCTAAGAACTTTTGGGCAGAAGCCTTGAACACATCATGTTACATTATAAATAGATGCATGATTAGACCCATTTTGAACAAAACTCCTTATGAACTTCTCAAAGGCAGAAAACCCAACATTATGCATCTAAGAACATTTGGTTGTAGATGTTTCGTGCATAACAATGGGAAAGATGCCTTAGGAAAGTTTGATCCAAGGAGTGATGAGGCAATATTTCTTGGTTATTCCTCTCACAGTAAGGCATACAAAGTCTTTAACAAAAGAACCTTGTGTGTTGAGGAAAGTGTGCATGTGTTTTTTGATGAATCTAACTCTTTGAATGAGAGTGATGCACAGGATGAAGAGTTTGAATTAGGTCTTGTCCAAAAGGAATCGTTGAACCAAGAAAAACAAGGTGAGAACACCCTGAAGAAAACAGGTACAGAAGCTGTTCCTCAAAATGGCAGGCAAGGTGAGAACCAAACAGGGGGAAACACTGTTGAACCATGTTCGGAACCATGCTCTTCAGGAACAAGCTTGCAAACAGGTACAGAAACAGGATCAGGAGGTGTTCTTGAGCCTGATCCTACACACATTTCAGTTAGAACAGAGCATGTGTCTGTGGATCCACTTAATCCAAGACCATGGAAGCACCATAGTTCGCACCCTCTTGATCAAATCTTGTCAGATATTAATACTGGAGTGCAAACTAGATCTAAACTTAAGAATTTTTGTGCTTTCTATGCTTTTCTTTCTAACATTGAGCCAAAAAGTGTGAATGAAGCTCTTGCAGATTCAGATTGGATCACGGCTATGCAAGAAGAGCTTCATCAATTTGAAAGAAACAAAGTGTGGCACCTTGTACCTCGACCGGCTGAGAGAAAAATCATTGGAGCCAAGTGGGTGTTCCGAAACAAACTGGATGAGTCAGGAACAGTCACTAGGAACAAGGCACGGCTGGTTGTTCAAGGCTATAATCAAGACGAAGGGATCGATTATGAAGAAACCTTTGCACCATTTGCTAGAATTGAGGCTATTCGAATCTTAATAGCCTTTGCAGCTCATATGAAAATCAAGCTATATCAAATGGACGTGAAAAGTGCATTCCTCAACGGATACCTTACAGAAGAGGTGTATGTCAAACAACCCCCTGGTTTTGAAAACAGTGAATTTCCTAACCATGTTTTCAAACTTGACAAAACTCTTTATGGCCTAAAATAAGCTCCTAGAGCTTGGTACGAACGGTTGTCAAGTTTTTTAATTGAAAATGATTTTAGAAGAGGCAAGGTAGACAATACCTTGTTTCTAAAATCTAAGGGGGAACATTTATTGATTGTCCAAATATATGTTGATGACATTATATTTGGTGCAACTCATCATGATTTATGCAATGAATTTTCAAATATGATGAGGAGTGAGTTTGAGATGAGCATGATGGGTGAGCTTAACTTTTTCTTAGGCTTACAAATCAAGCAAACTCCAAACGGCACCATGATCCATCAACAAAAGTATATCAAGGAGCTACTTAAGTGTTTTGGGATAGAGTTGGCCAAACCCGTAGACACTCCTATTTCTCCTTCAACCAGGTTGGTTATGGATGATGGGAGTCCCTCAATTGAGGAGAAACTCTATAGGGGCATGATTGGGTCACTCCTATACCTAGCCGCTAGTAGACCAGACATTGTTTTTAGTGTTGGTTTATGTGCCCGTTTTCAGTCTAATCCTAAGGAAACTCATCTTAAGGCCGTGAAACGGATACTAAGATATTTGAAACATACACCCAATTTAGCCTTATGGTATCCTAGAGGTTGCAATTTTGATCTTGTTGGATATGCTGATGCTGACTATGCTAGATTCCTAGTTGATAGAAAGAGTACCTCAGGTATGGCTCACTTTCTTGGACCTTGTTTGGTATCTTGGGCTACCAAGAAGCAACATTCAGTTGCCATGTCCACAGCAGAAGCTGAATATGTTGCAGCAGCTTCATGTTGTGCTCAACTGTTGTGGATAAGACAACAGCTTAAGGACTTTTGTGTTGACATTGGATGCATTCCTATTTTTTGTGATAACACAAGTGCAATTAACATTGCCAAAAATCCATGTCAACATAAAAGAACAAAGCATATTAACATTCGACATCATTTCTTGAGAGATAATGTTGAAAAGGGTTTAATCTCTATGAACTTTTGCGCAACGAAAAATCAAATTGCTGATATATTCACTAAGGCACTAGCTAGAGTTCAATTTGAGAGAAATAGACTGGAACTAGGGTTGGTGAGAACACCCTGAGTTACCTGTTTCCAGAACATGAACTGGGTTTGGTAAGATCAACCTTTACACCCTGTTCTCTCCCCCTGTTTGCAAATCTTATTAACAACGGATGTTATTGCATACACTCGAATTGCGTGCATTTTGTCTTTACTTATCCACTTAGTGCAGCATAAGGGGATGTACTGAAGCCGCCTTAATACCATTAAGTCCAATCAAGATCAGACGGCAAAGAACAGGCATAACGAAGAGAACAGGTACGCCCCTTGGTTGCTCGATGTGTTTTTCCTTCCCAAGGCACAAGCTTTTAATTCTCACACCCGTTGCAAACCAAGAAATCTTCTAAAGATTTTGGGTGCTTTCTCTCTCTCTCTCTTTTTATATGCCTTGTTCTCAGTACTGCAAAATCTGAGAAACCTGCAAAGCCTTAAACCCTAATCTCTCTCCTCTAGCAACAATGGCTCTCAACAACTCCTCTCAATCAAATGACCTCGTTCTTGCGTCCTCAATCCCTGCTCCCCCTCGCCCAATCCTGTACAAGCCTTTCAAATTCCTGAAAAGCTTGTCCCTACACTCAGTGGGAATGGGGATGGTTGATATTCCCTTCGAATGTGGAAGGGAATTGGTGTTTCTTGTAGGGACAATTGCTTGTCCCATTAACATCGAGTCAGAGGATACACTATCGGGGTCTCAAGACCAAATCTTGGAAACCCCTGAAGGGTTTAATTTTGAGCCTAGTTCTTCTGGGTTGTTTTCTGAAACAGCGCCAAAAACAGGGGCTGCCTTTGTCGAAGGTGTGTTTGTGGAGGATCTGGATGTCGATTTCCAAGGGAAGTCGAATGAGACATCAGAGGAGAGTTTAGAGAAGGATTCTCTCCCTGAAGCTGAAACCCCCACTCCGGTCGCTCAAACTGGAGAGAAAAGGAAAAGGGTGAAAATAGTGGCTAGGCGTAGCAGAACGCCAAGAACAAGGCTACAACCAAGGTCTCAGCCCTCTCAAACTCCCTCTTCTCCACAATCCTCCAAGCCTTCTCGCAAATCTGCGAGACTAGCTTTTCAATTTTCTCCCCGTATCTCCAAACCCTCTGCTCCTGTCATCGAGGAGATTTCCTCCTCTTCTATTGAAGGGTTCTCGAGTTCTGACTCTGAGAACACCTCCTTCAAACAGGGGACACCGGTGTCCTCCGAGTCCTCTGAAGAACAAGCCCCTCCAAAATCAACCACTAAACCTGCTGTGAAGCCCTCTCCTGCAAAAACACCCCTCAAGCGAAAGCCCAGAACAGCCCCCCTACCAGAAGCTACCACCTCTATTCCTGCCCCCAAACGCCCAAAGCAGTTCACTCCCTCTCCTATGTTTGACAAACATGCGCAGTTGCTTAAGCGCAATGTCGTCAGGGGGAAGGTAGTGAATGTAAGCTTTTTCGAGGAACAGGGTCTGGGGGTGTTCCTGACCAAGTTGCGCGCTCAAGGCTGGCTCGACTTGTTTGCAAACACCCAGCTGGGGTGTTCTGTACCTGAGTTGGCTGAGTTTTACGCCAACTGCAGTGTCACCGAAGGGGTGGTGACTAGTTTTGTGAATGGGCAACGCATTAAAGTTGATGCGCCCACACTTGGGAAAATTTTGGGAGTACCCTCCCAAGGCTTTGACGTGTATGTGAGGGAAGACAAAACAGCCCTAGAAACAGCCAGGCTCCTAGAGGTGTCCCAACGCCTCAGTCAAAAACAGGGCCTGAGAACACCCCTCTCTGTTAAGAAGGGTGAAATGACCTCCCTGCACCAACTATTGTTTATGTTCACTATCAAGAACATAATTCCGCGAGGTCAAGGGCGAAACTCAGCTGATGCCCTCGATCAATGCCTGGTGGACTTACTGGATCGGGAGGAACCAATCAACCTCCCTGCAATCATGATTCGCCACATAGGGCGAATTGCGAACACCACCCGGGCCCATGATCTTGGATATGGGTTTCTGCTGACAAGGGTGTTTGAGCACCTTGGGATAGTGCTCACACGGCGAGTGGAGGCCCAAGTCGTTGATGAGATTGGGATTGACACTCTGCTCGGGTGTGGCTATGAGGTTGGCGAAGGATCAGTCTCCAAACAGGGTCGTCGACCACCTCGACCACCTGTTTCTGGGCAACCTTCCTTCAAACTTGAGGCTGTTCTTGAGGACAATGCTCGCCTCAAGGATGAGCTCTCAGCTGTCAAGGCTGCTCTGGCTGAGGAGCAAGCCCTCTCTGCCAAACGCCATGAGGAATTGCTTGTCCTTCTCTCCACTCTTGCCCCCAGCATTCCTCCTCTGCAAACGAGACCACCCCCTGCACCCTGATTCTCTAGGCTGTTCTCTTGTTTCCTCCTCCCCTCTTCGTCTTTGGCATTGTACTGGTTTTTAATGCAATATCTCTTTCATGATGCTTCTTGCACCTTATGCTCTATATTTCTTTTCTTGCATTCATACTGTTGTTTATACTTTTTAATGATGCCAAAAGGGGGAATAAGACCATACGAATAAGACCATATGATCTATGACCTAGCACCCAGAGGATCCCTATCAGCATTAATCGTTGTTAAGCTTTTTAATTTTGTCAATATGGTCACTTGGTTTGTCATAATCAAAAAGGGGGAATTTGTTGAGTATATTTAGTTTTGATGATAACAAATCCAAGTGTAAAATTTGTCCAAGTAATGTTGCTCCAAACACGATCTCCAAACAGGCCTAACTGGTATTTGTGATCTTTATTGTATTAACTGGTTTGCTACATGTGAGAACAAGTCTTCAAAACAGGTTTTACTTGGTGATTCTATATTAAGTTAAGAACACCACCTCGACAGTTGATTGTAAGGCATGTTCCTAAACTCTAGTAATGCAAAGAACAAGCCCAGCAAAAAAGGTGGCCTTGGTATTCACAGCAGCTCTACAAATCTTGGACAAGATGACTGGTTCAAAACAAGAAGTCTTGGGTATATAGGTTTTATTTATTTAGACTCTTGTTAATATGCCAATATTGAAAACGTCATTTTAAACACCTCTTGAATCGGTATTTGCGCTAAGTGCTTCAGAACACCAGTTGCGAACAACCCTGCAAACAGGGTGCCTAGGGTGTTTCTGAACTGAAGTGGCCATACTCGGTTATCTTTGAAAATTCATTTCGGTTGGCCAAGATCTCCAGAATACTTTCTTTAAATTCCAAGATTGCTATTTTTCTGAAAAGGATATTTCTTGAAAATATTATGGGAGATTTGCGAAAATAGGTTTTGGGAGAATTGCCAAAACTAAAAGATTCCCTTTGCCTATATTTTCGGATATGATAAAATTTCAAAAGCTGAAGATTTCTGGTTGTCATTTGAATCTTCTTCACGGCTATGGGAAGATAAGAGTTATCTCTTAAGATAACAAATCCCTTATATTTTGGGAAAAAATTTATCACTAGCCGTTGGGGAGTATTTCTTGCTTGAAAATCATTTTCCATACTTAGCTGATTCTTTCACCTCTCCTTGTTTTTGACCGTTGGATTTTGTGTTTAAAATCTCAGCATTTCACTCCCATTTGTATAGAGGAGAAAAGACGAGAAACATACACAACATACGCGAAAAAAAAAGAAAAATTTCAAAAGTGGTTTTTCTAGTGAGAAGAATTTTTCGAGTTACGCTTGAGAAAAGAAAAACCGAGAAAAGTTGTGTTTAAACTGAGCTTTCAAGATATTGGCATACTAGGACCTCATTGTACCTTACATCTGCTTAAATCAGAAGCACCCCCGTAAAGTGTTTTGTAACCCTGATCTTGGATCAGAAAAGTGAGTGAGTGGTCCTCAGTCGTGTGGACTTTGGACGTGTCCAATCTGGTGAGATTTGGACGTGGTGCAACCCTTCTTAGAGAAGAAGGTTACGTGGTTGCAAGTTGTGACAAGGTGTGTAACATTTGTAACGTGTGAAGTCCGTTAGTGAAAGTGGTTAAATCCTACACGAGGTAGGTCGTGGTTTTTCACACCTCAGTTGGGCTAGAGGTGTTTTCCACGTAAAAATTGTGTGTGCTTTATTTTCCGCATCTATCTTGGTGATTTTCGCCTCTGCAATATTTGAGAACACCCC